>LR753371.1:250882-262933 GCA_902729485.2 Mus minutoides
GGAACAAGCGGGGGCCGGACGGGGGCGGCCGGGAGCAAGTGGGGCTGGCCGGAGCGAGCAGGGTCGAGCAGAGCGAGCGGGGTTGAGCAGAGCGAGCGGGGTTGACCGGAACAAGGGGGAAAAAAAAAAAAAAGAAAGCTTGCATTAGCCACAAGGGTCAAATCACTAAATGCATACTCTCAAAGAGGTTTAAAGTGGACCACACAGATTCTGCCTGGCCATCCTTGGCAAACATAATTAGGTCATGGCATCCATGAGAAGAAGTGTAAAAGCGATTCCAGTAAGGAAAATTCATGTGTCAAAGCTTTCCTTTCCTGTATGTTTTTAAGACTTAAATTCTGAAATTCTATTAAGATCTCCTTGGATATCAAAGATCAAAACTCATAAATTGGCAGTCTGAAGAACTCTATGTTGAGGCTGGACAGGCCACGAGGTGTGCTTCTGCAGACCAGACTTAGTGCAGGGGTCCCTGGTGGCCTCTCTCTCTCTCATCAGCACTCATGGGTGAAGAGGGGATGAGAAAGCAAGGACATGTGACTGGCTGTCACTACTCAGCATGGCTTCTAGACAACTATAAAGTCTATTGGTGGTTCTTTATTCCTATTATACCAGCATAATTAGTCTCTGTCTTATTCACAAGAGACTCCTAGTTTAGATGCTAATATAATTATATGGCCACCCTATGTACATAGCATATCACTTTATGATGAAGTTCTGGGGAACAGACCATATATATATGCATTGCTCAAAGCCTGATGGAACTCTACAAGACCTAGTGCTGCTCCTTTCCAGAAAAGTCAGTCCTCACCCCAGCCCTGCCCATGTGAACACACACCTCACCACAACCCATTGGGCTCTTCTGCTGCTACTCAGGCTTGCCAAGCTGCTTTGTGAGATATCATTTTGGTAAAAATGTATGCCTTGTCCTAGAATAGCCAACCCCAATCATAGCCTGGCAAAACACTCATTCATCCTTTTCTCAAGATTTTCTTTGTACCTTGCCCT
This sequence comes from Mus minutoides, assembly GCA_902729485.2. NCBI lineage: Eukaryota > Metazoa > Chordata > Mammalia > Rodentia > Muridae > Mus > Mus minutoides. The sequence goes on from LR753371.1 coordinate 251,888, forward strand.
TCAATTTAGGTTATATTAGAACCTTGGTTCACTTTCACTATTCCCATCTTCCTTCTGACTTGCATTATTTCCTTCATGTTTGAGTCTTTAATTAACCTTATGAGTCTCACAATCTCTATGAGCATATACTAGCTCTGGAACCTCCCACCACACAGCATCAAAGGTTTGATGAATAAACAAATGGAATAGTGTAGAAACGAGGGATCTAGTGAGGACCAGGACCAAGCACTTGAGAGGTAGAAGAAGGAAGACCGTGAGCTTATGGTCAGTCTGGTCAACATACACAGTCTCAAAAAAAGGAAGTTCAGGTGACTGATTCTTTTTTTTAAAAAGTTATAAAAAGAAGGTTATGAAAGTAAGATAGCCATAGCTGACTACTGGGTCTGACATAAAAGCAATGTGGCTTCCCACCTAACTAGATCCATTTACAGTTCAATTAACTTACTAATTGCCAAGTCTACCTAATGATAATCTTAGATATTCTGCTGTCTATACCTACCTGTCTCTCAACCTCAAAAATAAATAAGATGCCAAATGTACAAGCTTTTCAAAAAAATCATTCAGATGAAGAAAATAGGCAGGCAAAGCATTTCACTGTACTGACTGAGAAAACCAGTTCTGTTGCCACGAATACAGCCGTATTTAGATACATATCACTTATAGCAAAACAAATCAGAACCAATATCTCACTACAAAAATACTGGACCCACTTACAACAACATTACAAATTAAGAGCTGTCTTGAAACAGCACCATGATCTCAAAGGAAACAACATTCTCATGGGCCAAAAATCTGTTTGCATTTTTAGAGAAAGTTTTCAAGAAAAAAATATTAATTTTCCCTATAATCTAATTTAAATGCATATTTTTCAACATATCCTAACCATGTCTATGAACACAAATAATTTGTTAGCACAAATGAAAACATTTTCAAAAAAATCAAACCATTGGTTCCTAATTACTATGCACTGTTATGTAAAGGGGGATTGCCAGGTTCATCTTTATTGTCAGCTTAACTGGATTTGGAATCACCTAGGAGACACAGCTGTTTCCATAGCGGTTTAACTGAGGAAGGAAGACCAACCCTGAGTGTGGGTAATCATCATCCCACGGTCATGGTCTCAGGTCCCAGACTAAAGCAGAAAGTGAGTGGCCCACCACCATTCCCTGCTCTCTGCTTCCTGTTCTGTTGAGATATGAGGAAATGAGAAGCCACAGCTGGTAGCCATTTCCAGCGCCATGCCCTTCCAACCATGATGAACTAACTATACCTTCAAGCCAGGACCCCAAATAAACCCTCTTCCCCATAAGATGCCCTCATCAGGTACTTGATCTCAGTAATAAGTAACTAATGCAGCCAGTCATACAGTACAAGAATTGCATCCTCCTAAAATGTGAAAGTCCTAGGTCTAGACACAGCTTACTGTGCAGGCATGAATTTGTGAGTTTGATTCCCAAACCCCATATTAAAAAAAAAAAATACAGGCATGGCAGCACGTGCTTGTTATCTCAGAAGTAAGAAGGTAGCTCAGAGGCCCGCCAGCCTAGCATACTTGGAAAATCCCAGGCCAGTGAGAAACCCAGTCCCAAATTAAAACACAACAAATAAAAGAAGCCAGATGGACAGCACTAGAGGAATGGCATTGTCTTGTTAGTGCAGGTATACACACACACACACACACACACACACACACACACACACATGTTAGGTCCTGAACTATTTCCAGCAATTACCTAACTCTTCCACCATGCAATTTCGGTAATCAAATCGACCTAACAGACTCCCGAGTAAAGAGTATTCTAAACTAAGCTAAATGAATGTGACCTACTCGATATGCTGGGTCACTTCTTTTAAATAAAAAGTAGCTAATAAATGTAACCAGCTTAAATGCCTATAGTAGATGAAGACACAAAGACAATGTGGTATATATCCTTAGTGGTTGGATTATAATAATACATTTTTATGTTTTCAGAAAAAAATTATATTTTCAGAAAATAGATATAACTGAAGATTATTATAGTAAGCAAAATAATCCAGACTAGGAAAGACAAATACTGTATGTTTTCTTTCATAGATTTTCTAGATTTTAATGTGTATATGTGTGTATATATACATGTCAGTGTGGGTATAGGTATGAAACTAGAAAGTGAACCAGAGGAGGGGTAGAAGAGATCTTTAGAGAGAAGGGAGAAGGTACTGAAATATATTATCTGATATTAAAGAAAAAAAGCTAAAAGAGGAGCTAGGGGATGGGAGAGGGGTGTGAGGAAGGAGACCAACGAGAACAAAGCATGCATGGAAATACCAGAACAGATATCAATATTTGGTATGCAAATTTAAGAAAACAATGTAAAAGCATAAAATAAATAGGTACGGTCAGATGACTTGTTAAAGAACCCAACAAAATTCCAGTTCACTAGAATGTGATAGGCAGAATAGTGACTCCCAAAAATGCCATCTGTGTCTGAGAAGCCAAGACTGTACCAGATGAAACATGGGACAGAATTACCTTGGATTGTGTGAATGGGCCCAGTTGAATTTGAAGTGTTAATAGAGACTAAAAAGGAGACAAAACAAGGGGGTGAGAAAGAAGAGACTTAAAAAAGACCAGTGCTGCTGGCTTTAAAGACAAAGGAAAGGGTCAGCCTCACTTGCCCGGCAGCAAAACAGGCCTTAGTTTACGACAGCAGGAAGTAAATTCTGTCAAGCTAAGTGAACATGAAACTCTGTTCAAGGGGTTCTAGAAGAGGAATGCAGCCCTGCTGACGCCTTGATTTCCTGTTGTACTTCTGACCAAAGTGCAGAAGATACTGTGCAGAGAGAGTCGATCTGTACTGTCTTCAGCTTGAGTATATTTATTTGTTTCAGAGACAATAGGAGACAATATTGTATTATAAACTTCAAAGTCTGTTAAGAGCCAAGAGTATTACTTATCTAGCCTGCATGCAGCCAGCATGACATAACAAGACATATTTGTTAAGAGGGTAGGTCATTTACTGTTCCTACCATATAAAATTAAAATGAACGTAAAGACCATGTGTTAGATTTTCCATGAAGCTGAAATCGTTATGAATGTGTCATTTCTCTTATATAAGGAACTAGGTAATGATGTTTCTTTATTTTAAGGTTGAAAAGCAGACCTTGAGAACTTATTCATCTTTTTTGAAACTTTCTACCATCAATTAGCAACTCCCCACTTCTCCCTCCTTCACCCCTGGCAACCACCATCAGTCAATCTTTGCTTCTATGAGCTTGGTAAGTCCATATATCTCACATTAAAGTGGAACCACATGGTCTATGAGTTTCTATGACTGGCAAATCCTTTAAGAGCACATAAGTTACTCTCAATTTAGCTTGGGTTTGGAGAGATGAGAAATCTAGAATGGAGGCGGAGAATAAGCAGTGTGCACTCAGGGTGGTGGCTGCTATTCCCCTTGGTTCTGAGCCAGGAGAACCTAAAGCTCAGAACTAAAGCTCAGCTTGAGAAGTTCTGCTCTGCTCAGTTTTCATGTTGAGAAAAGCCTGTGTTTCTGTGCTTTTCTGACCTTTCAATAATAATTATTTTTAGCCTATAACACTCAGTTGAAAGTAACTTGTTGCAGATTTCTAAAAATATTTTTATTAGATATTTTCTTCATTTACATTTCAAATGCTATCCCCTATACCGCCCCCACCCTGCTCCCCAACCCACCCACTCCCGCTTCCTGGCCCTGGTATTCCCCTGTACTGGGCCATATAATCTTCACAAGACCAAGGGCCTCTCCTCCCAATGATGGCCGACTAGGCCATCCTCTGCTACCTCTGTTCCTACCATATAAAATTAAAATGAACGTAAAGACCATGTGTTAGGTTTTCCATGAAGCTGAAATCGTTATGAATGTGTCATTTCTCTTATATAAGGAACTGACATTTACTGGAAAGATGGTTGTATTTAGCAAATTATAAGGGAACTCTAGAAGAGAGGGTGGTAGTCACACATATAATCCCAAAAGTGGGAAGCTGAGCCACAAAAGCAATCACATGTTCTTTAAAAAGAGCCTGATACTTGAAATTAGCCTCTACCTGTGATCCTCAGAGCTGAGGCTGGCATTATTCTGAAAAGGTTTCAGATTAACAATCAAATACCCACACTCTAATTAAATTTCTAAAATAAAAGAATTATAGAGAAGATCAATAAGTCAACTATGTAAAGAATTTCTGGTTATCAACAAAAGACAACAGCCACACTTGGTGTGCATCTTTAATCCCAGCACTCCTAAGAAGGAAGCAGAAGATCTGAACTTCAAAGCTACCCTGGACACACACACACACACAAATAGACGTAAGTACCCACACAGAGCTTATCAAAGGATCATATATGAAACAAACCAAGAAGCCTTCAAATTAGCTTGTCCTTCTGCAGGCACTACAGAGAACTTCTAACTATGTATGTAATCAGCAAAACACCTGTTAAAAATGTCATTGCTCAAATGCACCAGATTCTTTCAACAAATAAAAATAACAAAAAATAAAGACAAAAAAGGACTTGTAAATTAAGAATCTTAAGATGAAAAATTAAAAAAGAGGTAGTTAGAAGTTAAAAAAAAATTGACATGATTGTACATGTCTTTAATCCTAGCACTCAGGAGGTAGAGGCAGGCAGATCTCTTTCAAGGCCAGTCTAGTCAATATAGTGAAATCCAGGCCTGCCAGGGTTACAGAGCAAGACCATGGAGAGAAGGAGAGAAGGAGAGAAGGAGAGAAGGAGAGAAGGAGAGAGAGACAGACAGACAGACAGACAGACCGTCAGACAGGACAGATAGATACACACACATAAACACACAGATGAGGCGAGCTTAAGTACTAAGGTGATAAAATCATAAAGAAAGGCAGGCAGGCATCATGGCTCATACTAATAATCCCAGCACTGATGAGACTGAGGTATGAAGGTCACCAAAAATTAGGGCCACCTGAGTTATACATTAAGGCCGTCTCAAAAACAAAATGAGAAAGCTATTAAAATAAAATCCAGGATAGCAGCTGCTTTTAAAGAGGTGGAAAGGGCAGTGCCTCAGATCAGCTTCAAGGAGGGTTAAGCGGGAAGCTGGTGACTCTATTTTTCATCTTAGATCATGATTTACAAGTGTTTGCCTTTTAATAATTCATTTAGCTATAAAAAAGGTTTTTAGATGGTTGTAAAAGGTTAAAAGCTGTTTAGTAGGGGAAACTAGAGAAATCTGAGTGTGGGATATGTATTAGATATTATCACTGTCAACAATGAAAGAGCTTTCCTGAGTGTGATATTATCATTGATATTCATATATAAATGAACCTCCTTGCTCCTTAGGAATACATACTGAATTATATATGATGTATGGAAAGAATAATGAATAGCTAAAACTTTCAAATGGTTCCATAAAAGAATATATGTGTGTGTGTGTGCGTGTATGTGTATGAACAAAATGCATGTATTAAAAGATGGTAAGACAACATAGCAGATGCTAATCAGTAAATCTAAGTGTACAGTGCCAGTAAACGTTGACAAGATATCAAAATTTTGAAAAGATTGACCCATACCATCGAGTACGGAAATTAGGGTCGTAAACTCTCTATTTCTCTCCGTCCACCTAGAAGTACTCAAACTCCAGTCGGTAAAGATGGGTCGTTTAATGACCTGTTAGTCTCAATGTAATTTTTTTATTTATTTATTGGGGCCAAGTTTTTTTTTGGAATTCCAAAAAATAGACATTGGTAAATTATTTTTCTCTCCTATCTGGAGTTTAAAGTCAGCCTAGTCTACAAAGCAAGTCAAAAAAAACAAAACCAAATACAAATACAAACAAAACACTGCTCACAGCTCTGTGTGCTCTAAGAGTATGCTGGAAACTACTTAATTAGTCACCAGTGGAAGTATTTTCCCATACAAAAATTAGTCTGCAGACATTAAAATAAATTAAGTACTATCTTACACTGTTTATAATTATACTATTAAAGGAATAAAATAATAAAAGTAGTAAGATTCAATTGAGATAATTTATGTGTTTATATGTGGTATATTTATAAGCCAAGATAAAAGAAAATTAGGCAAGCTGACTGGGTGTGGGGGCCCACACTTGTAATCCTAGCACTCAAAAGACTGAGGGGAGGAGGTTCAGGAGTTCAAAGTCATCCTCAGCTACACAGCAAGTTCAAGGGCAGTCAGGACAATATGAAATCATGGCTAAAGTTAACAAAAAATAATATGCAAAATCAACCATAGAGTTTTACAATATATACATACATAGTTAAAAATGTTTAAAGAAAAAGAAGGTGATAAAATAAACCACATTTCGGTTAGTGGTTTCCTCTGAGAAATATGCATGGCAATGGTAATGTCCTAGTTCTGGAAGTGGGTAGCTGATTCAAACATGTGTGGCTACTGTTGGGTTGAAAACTGTATACGCATATCATATATTCTTTTGTAGAAAAAAAGAAACACAAACAAGGTTGTGATGGCAGTATTTCTGAACACAGCTATCTTTACATTTTAGATAGCTCATTTTAGCTTAAGCAAATAACTTTTCTTTAAGTGGCCAATGACAAGGACCAAGTAAAACATACCCTTATCCTAATAACTACTAGAGGGCAAAATGCAAACTTCTAAAGTCAATTCCTAAAAGGGGGATGGAATGTGGCAGAACAGCAAGATGCCACAGACTTGTTTTGGGTACTTGAAAGTACTACCGTTACAAGAAAAATACAGCTAAGAATTGAGCCACTGCTGGACAGGGCGGCACACACCTGTAATCAGAGCTACTAGAGAGACTGAAGCATAAGAGTAGTGTTTGAGGTGCCAGGCTCTCCTACATGGAAAGACTGTCTCAAACAAAACAAAACAAACCTTGGACATCCTTTACACCATTGTAATTTGTGTATGTGTACATGCAAATGCGCATGTGCACAGTGTACATATACGTGTGTATGTGTGTGTGTGTAGGCCAGAGGACAACACCACATATCATCAGGTACCATTTTGCTCATTTTTGAAGATGGGGTCTCTCACTGGCCTGGAGCTCTCCTATTAGGCTAACCTGGTTGCCTAGTGAGCCCCAGGGATGCACCCATCTCAATCTTGTTCCACAGTGTTGCGATTACAAGGGAATGTCAGCATACCCAGCTCTTTTAATGCGAGTTCTGGGGACCAAACTCAGGTCCTCACCCTTGCAAGGCAAGCACTTTATTGAGTTATCTCTTCAGCCTGCATTTAAACATAATGCAGCCTGTTTTAAACATAATGTCCATTAACCTCTTTGATTATTTACAACCAAAAATATGTATCATATCTATCATTAGAGTACAAAAATCCAAATAAGAAGACACTTAACTAAGACTAGTTATTACACTTAACTTGAAAACTTCCAGCCGGGCAGTGGTAGAACAGGCCTTTTATCACAGCACTGGGAATGCAGAGGCAGGCAGATTTCTGAGTTCGAGGCCAGCCTGGTCTATAGAGTGAGGTCCAGCAGGACAGCCAGGGCTACACAAAGAAACCCTGTCTCTAAAAACCAAAACAACAAAACTAACTTGTAAATAAATAAAAGGCAAGTCTCCTTTTATGAAGTGTCCCCTGGTTCCCTTAAAAAAGCCAGGCTCTCTTGCTTTTGTCTGTGCCTTTCTTCTGGCATTTATGATTTATTTTATTTTGTGTTTCAGTTATATACTTCATCCCCCTTTACTGTACCATGAGTTATCTGATATATATTTAATTATTTGATATTCAATGAAAAGAATATACTCAGCTTCAGGGACCCCAAAGAGTCCTGTTCCAAGATGGCTTAATTCTTTGCTCTCAATTAAAAAACAATAAATAGAGCTAGCGTAAATAGCTCAGAGGTTAAGAGCTGCTACAGCAGAGAACTCAGATTCCATTCCCAGCACCCACATGGAGGCTCACAGCTGACTGTAACTCTAGGGGATCCAACACCCTCTTCTGGCTTCCCTGGTCACCAGACATGCATGTGGTGCACACATATACATGCAGGCAAAACACTCATACTCATATAGAATAGTAGTAGTAGTAGCAGCAGTAGTAGTAGTAGTAAATTAAAAGAAACCCTCCACTGTATGATTAGTGTGCACAACGAAAATAAACAAATAAAAACAAAAATAAGAAAGGAAGTCCCTCTAGAAGTAGGTAATCAATTAAGAGTTAAACCATATTTTTTCTGTTTTCCATTTACTCTCAACTGTAAATAGCCTTAAACCATGCTGCCCTTCTACTTGGTATATAATTAGTACTTGATGAAATAGCTAATAAAAATGTACCTGTAGTTAAGAAAAATCAAAAGACCTCTGAAAACCATCAAGAGGCGCTTCCTTACCAAGGGAGCAGTCAAAACATGCTATCAGCAAAGAGGCGCTTCCTTACCAAGGAATTTCTGAGGTCTAAGTCTATCAATGCCTGAGCTAAGATGGCCTCCTACTATCGCTACCTACTATCCCCACCTAAACCTTATGGTAAACAACTAACGTACTCAGCATCAATTTTGTTTTCTCTTGTTGAGAATAGCCATCGGGAGAAGTATGCTTGCTGACTAAATGCATGGAGGAACACTTTGAAGTCCCCATTAATTTTGAAGAAGGTAGAGATAACAGACAAAACAGAAATGTAAACCCATAATGAACTACTTAGTGAATTTTAATTTTTTGTGTATGGGTATTTCCCTACATGTGTGTCTGTTTACCACTTACATGCCTGGCACTCACAGAGGCCATAAGAGGGATCTGGAGCACCTGCAATTGGAGTCACAGAGAGGTATGAACTATCACATGGGAACTGACTCTACATCCAGTGCTCTCTACCACTGAGCCATCTCTGTAGCCCCCAGTAATGAGCTACTTAGAAATCTTTACCACCTGACTCCAAAAAGACTTGCAAAAAAAAAAAAAAATCTATGGATAGCTTTAAATGCCTGGGGGGGGTTATCATATTTTTTTTCCTTCCTGGGTTCTTGTTACCACAAAATGTTGGTCTGTTTAATGTATTCCAACCAGTCCTACATTGAGATAAATTCTCTGAACAGCCAGACAAAGGTGTTTTTCCCAGTGATACCAACCTTTGCTTTGGTCAGTGTGCACATCTACAGACATCACAGCAACCCACAACTCACACAGGCTGCTACAAGATCCTCCTCTAAAGGTAGGATGCCCTAGTCTGTAGCTACACCACAGCCTAACGAATAGTAGATACTAATTTGTTATCATTTTTCATGATTCTTTCTAGAGACATATACTTTTTTTTCTGACATTTTAATTCCTTTCCCATATGATTTTTAAGGAGTTGGGGTTTTTTTTTTTTTGGGGGGGGGGGGTTGGTTTTTTTTTTTTTTTTTTTTTTTTTTTTTTTTTTTTTTTTTTTTTTTTTTTTTTTTGGTTTTTCGAGACAGGGTTTCTCTTTATAGCCCTGGCTGTCCTGGAACTCACTCTGTAGACCAGGCTGGCCTCGAACTCAGAAATCCACCTGCCTCTGCCTCCCAAGTGCTGGGATTAAAGGTGTGCACCACCATGCGTGGCAAGGAGATTTTTAAACAAGTAAAAAAGGCTTCCAAAGAAATTGTCATAAGTGAAAATAAAACCAGGTTTATTTTTTTAAAAGGAGTGCAAGGTGACATGTGATACAGATGCAGAATTTCCCTCTTAAGACTTAGTTCAGTCAGCCCTGGTGGTCCACACATTATCAGAGCACTTGTGATGCTGAGGCCTGCGGGTAGGGGGAGGGGGCTGCTGGGAGTTGGGAGACTAAAGGCTGGGTTGGGGTTTTGTTTGTTTGGAGGCTAGAAGAGGCAGATTTCCTCAAAATGGAGTCACAGGCAGTTGTTAAGCCACCACGTGGGTACTAGCAATCTAACCCAGGTCTTCTGGACAGTGCTCTTAACCACTGAGCCAACCCTCCAGCCCCAAGTAAGTTTAATCACATTTATTTACATGGATTTGTACATTACAAGAATGCACATACCACAAGTGTATGTGGAAGTTAGAGGAAAACTTGTGGGAATCAGTTTTCTTTTTCTACCATGTGGGTTCATAGGACCAAACTCAAGTTATCAGACTTGGCAGGAAACACATCTCTACCCACCGAGCCATCTCACTGGCCTTGAATCCATTTACCATCCAACTCTTAGATAATATGGTACACTCTGAGGAAACTATATATATAGAACAGAATAGAAATTGCAGTCTAAGGCTATATTGAGATGCCTTTTTGGTCACCATTTTTTGAAATATTGTTAATAACCAAATACTCAGATATTCTACTGTTCTTCCAAAAAAGGACAACAGAAACTAAAAGCCAACACAAGAAGTAATTAAAGGAATAAGGTGATTTAAGTACTTTACAAAAAACCTTAGAAGAACCATGTATTTAAATTTAAACCAAAAAGAACAAAATGAAAATGCTTCTCACCTTCTGGAAATTTTGCTTCCACAAATCTTCTACAACTATGTACCCTCGTAATGCCCAGTCATATAACTTCTCCCCAGTCATCTGGAAACACAAACAGAAAAGATTGAGAAATGATCCATTTGTGAATGATAAAAGAGAGAATTTCTTTTCTCCCATTTCCAAAAGTACTGCATTTGACTGCTGTAGGGAAGGGTGTGTGTGTGTGTGTGTGTGTGTGTGTGCGCTCACATGTAACTACTACAGAAAATCTTGGGACACATCCATTAAACCTGCATAATATGCTGGGGGTATAATTCAATGGTAGAGCACTTTGCCTAGTAAACATCCTGGCTTCAGTCTCTTATACCACAAAGGAAAAGGCAATGGGAATTCTGCCTCAGTCTGGAGGCTCACATCTCTAATGTCAGCACTCAGGAGGCTTAAGCGGTGTACTGGCTAGGTTTGTGTCAACTTGACACAGCTGGAGTTATCACAGAGAAAGGAGCTTCAGTTGAGGAAATGCCTCCATGAGATCTAGCTGTGCGGCATTTTCTCAATTAGTGATCAAGGGCTCCTTGTGGGTGGGACCATCTCTGGGCTGGCAGTCTTGGGTTCTATAAGAGAGCAGGCTGAGCAAGCCAGGGAAA
>LR753371.1:263033-274236 GCA_902729485.2 Mus minutoides
GCGGGTAGACTGCTGCAAACTCAAAGCTAACATGAACAATGAAATTCTGTCTCAAAAGCAAAGAATAAACATTTATATAACATAAACATAAAAAAACGAAAATTGAAAAGAAAAAATGAAAAACCAAAGAAAGGAAAAAGAATAAGAAGAAAAAGTCTGGTTATATATAATTATCTCTTAAGATGACTGGTTATAAATTATGTGTATGTCTTTTATTGCTGGTGCTAATGATCAAACCTGGGGCATTATGCATGTTACTGATACTTATATCCCAGCTCCCAAAAGGTCGAAACTTCTAAGATAAATGTAGGAGACCACTGATGATATGAGGAATTCCTAAAATCACAAGGAAGAAGAAACATCTACCTAATCCACCTACTGCCCAGCCTGGTACATTACAACTAACCAAGTCAAGCTAAAATGAAAATCATTCATTTTAAAAACTTAGGCGCACACCTTTAATCCCAGCACTTGGGAGGCAGAGGCAGGCAGATTTCTGAGTTCGAGGCCAGCCTAATCTACAGAGTGAGTTCTAGGACAGCCAAGGTTACACAGAGAAACCCTGCCTCAAAAAAACCAAAAAATAAATAAATTAAAAATAAAACTTAGATGTAAAACATGTGAAAACAGTAAAGATGTTTCCAATTTTCCCAGGCACAAACATAATGAAGCTTTTAATTATCATAGGGATTTTGTAGGTAGCATGATCTATATCATATTTCTAACATCCCATGAGGTCCTGGCCTTAGAGAGGTTATGACCTTAAGATGTGTTTGCCCATCTTTGGCTAGCTAGCTTGAATTACTGGTGTGTGTGTGTGTGTGTGTGTGTGTGTGTGTGTGTTCTGCCTGCATGTATGTACTGCACCACAGATATGTTTGGTGTCTGCGGAGGTCTGAGGAGATTATAAGAGGGCATCTGGTCATCTGGGACTGGAATTATAAACAGTTGTGAGTTGCCATGTGAGTTTCTGGGAATCAAACCTGCCAAAAGAAGATCCGAAAACAAAACAACAACAACAACAACAACAAACACAAAAACAAAAAGCAAGTACTCTTAACCATTGAGCCATCGCTCCAAATACCTGGAAAATTTTTCCCAAGTATTGAGTCTTCAAAAAAAAATGCTTCTAGCAATTTGTATTCATTGGTTCTACATATAACAAAGAATACTGATTGTTCTACACCATAATAATACTTCAAAATAGTTTTTATATGGTGTGTATGTATATAAATATATGTGTGTGTTCATGTTGTGTTCTCATGTACACTTCTATGTCTGTAATGTGTATGCCAGAAAAGGGCATCAGATCCCTTGGACTGGAGTTACAGATGGTTTTGACCTTCCTGGTGTGGGTGCTTCTTCTAGATGAGAAACAACAGCTCTTAACCACAAGGCCATCTCTCCAGCTCTGATTTTTTAAAGTAGTTATCATTCTCTTCCTAATTTTTATAATTGATCATTGTATAGTGGTGTTTTTACGAAACACTTTCACATGAGTTATCCCTATCTTACAGAACATTAAGGACATGAAGACTGCAAGGATTCAAAGGCCAAGTGATTTGTCTATAGTCCCAGCACTTGTAAAAAGAGTGATCTCTGTAACACACTGATTTCTGTGAGCCATATTCCTCAGTTATTCCTACTGCTCTCAAAATATCTGATATGCTAAGAGACTTGGGCTCCTTATTAGATATGTTAAGCATTTACCACATATGATACTGCTATTCTTGGCATCTCACATTTCTGAGAGGAAAACGTTTTCTATCAATATGATGATATTTTCTTTCTTTTCTTTTTTGTGGTTTGGGCATGGAACTTCTACACATGCTTAACAACTGTTTTACCACTGAGCTACTACTTCCCCTGTCCCAGTATACCCAATTTGGGTACATTCCTTTTAGCTATAAACTCTGAACAGAGCAGAACTTAAGTGGCTAAGTGCTCCATCCAAGCTTGAGGTTTCTAAGAAAGAAAAGTAAAGCTGTAAAAAATGGAACTCAATGACAAGATACAAGATCAGAAAATCTCTTTGAAAGCTAGGGCTCTTCTGGCTTGGTTTTCTGGTAATAAGATATGTATGACATGATTTTTTAAAAGAAAATAAATTTTTTTAAAGATTATTTTATTTATTATATGTAAGTACACTGTAGCTGTCTTCAGGCATTCCAGAAGAGGGCGCCAGATCTCATTAAGGATGGTTGTGAGCCACCATGTGGTTGCTGGGATTTGAACTTATCACCTTCGGAAGAGCAGTCGGGTGCTCTTACCCACTGAGCCATCTCACCAGCCCCCCGAAAATAAATTTTTAAAAGAGAAAAATATATACAAACACAAAATGTATCATTTTAATTGTTTCAAGAGTATATTAAGTGGCATAAGTGCCCTTACTGTCCAACCATCACCACTATCCACTTCCACATCTTTTTCTTCACGTCCTACTACCTTGGTGGTGAATACAGAAGATGTTTTGTAACAAATGCTGAACCCAGAAGGTAAAAAAAGTGTCACTCTATGAGGACAACCATGACTGCTTCACAACCAGCAGTCAGGACCTGCTGACCAATCCTTCTTAAACATTAAGAGACTAAAATGCTTCCTGAAACAAGAGACTACCTGCCTCCAGGACTGCTACAAACAATCTCAAGCTATGAGGGTTCTGCTGGTTCTCATAACCAAAACCATCAATTTCCTACTGCTGAGGCCACTAGTGTCCCACCTATAACTGAAGCCCAGTGTGGAAAATGGGACTTCTGTCATGAAGAATCCAAGGGGTCCAGTGATGGGTTGGTCTGCTTCACAGTCCTCAGAGCCTGATTCTGATGGCTGCACTGCTGTCTCTTCCTAGGACAGCATCTCCATATGAAAGTTCTGGCAAGTGAGTCCCCATACCCCTAAAGTGATGAGGACCTCAAATCCTAAAGCTCATCTTCCCCTTACCAGTTTCCCCGGTGATATTATGTGTACAGTATCACTGACTCCACACCAGCATCTAAAGCTTATAGTCTCAAATATCTTGACATTTGAATCACCTGGAAGCCCTGCTATAACTCACATGGCAATTCCAAATGCTTACACTGCCTGATTTAATTACTGTGGAGTGAGGCCTGAGAATTTGCATCTCTGACAAGTTCCCAGGAGATGCTGATGCTATCAATCTTAAGGCATGTTTGGAAATCCTATGGTCTATCTTACCCAAGTTATCAGCCAACTATGATCCATCTACTTGTATGAAGTTCCCTAGTTGTAATTGGCTGGATTTACTTTAAAAACCTCCGGTCTGGCACGGGAACTGATGGGGCCCAACAGAGAAACATCATTCGAGAGACAATCTGCGCGGATCCCATGCAGATGCCCACGCAGATGCCCACCCAGACGGCAAGCCTGCACACCTCCTGCCACAGTTCAGCTCCAGAGGATCCAAAAACAGAGAGGAGAGAGTCGTGGATCACCTGAAGTGTTACCACCAAGCTAGGCTTCACCAGCCAGACCGGAAGGTTAGTGAGTGTGTGTGTGTGAATGGGTGTAGGCCCATTTCACTATTTATTTGCTTATTGCTGTTTATGAATAAATAAAAAGCTGTTCGAACCTTTCCACCAAGTTCGAGGATTTACTTTCCACCTCTGTCACTAACTTTGATTCACAACAATTCGTGACACTATCACTCACACAAGAAAGAAGACTAGCCTTGCTTCCTGGGTCTGACTCACCTGGGCAATGGTGATGGCTTGTTGTGGGTAATAGACAGAGGCACCTAATCCCATGAAAAAAGGAGGGTACACCAACTTCTTTATTTTTGAACCTAGTCAATAAAAAGTAGTACATACCATCAGTTGATTTAATATTCTTTCTCTCACAATTTATACTAAAAGTATACATTATCCCTAAATTGAGATATTACTTAATAGTACATACAACAAAATGAATTTCTATTTCTTTACAGCTTTGCAATATAATTCATATATTTCACCCACTTAAAGTACAAAATACGACTTTTAGTGTGTTCACAAAGCTGTGCAACCATCATCCCAATCAATTCCCCTATTCTCAAAAGAAACCCCCATTGTTAAGGTTAAAGCATGCTTAGCATGCACAAGGCCCTGAAATCCCCAGCACCGAGGAAGGAAGAGAGGGAGGGAGGGAGGGAGGGAGGACCCTGCCAGCACCATCCTCTATCCCTATCAACAAACACATAAGGAAGACTAAGGGAAACCTATTTTTGATCTCTAACAGATTTGCTTACTCTGGTAATTTCATAATTTCATATACATAGAGTCATATAAAGTATGATTCTTTGTGACTAACTTCCTTCACTCAACAAATATTTCAATACAACCACTCTTAATTAACGAAAGCATTGTAACCTAAGTTGGCCTACAAGTATATACCCCTCTACCTTTTCTCTGTGTTTTATTTGTTTGTGTTGCTTTTTTTGTTTTGTTTTGTTCTTTTTTTTTACTTTGTTTAGCTTTTGGAGATAATCTCACTATGTAGCCATGACTAGTGATAAACTTGTGACTTTTCTGTCTCTGCTTCCTGTGTGGTACAACTCATATTTTTTAAAGCAAACTGACCACCTTCCTATTTAAATACAAACAACAATGGCTGCTTCCTTCCGCTTCCTGAGATTTCATTAAAACTGCAGTAACAGAATACAATACAGATCAGAAACGCTGTAAGTGCAGAGGGGCCACTGGCAGAAAAGAAATCATCCAAGCCGAGGATGCGGGTCAATGATTACTACTTAGCTTAAGTAAAGCCCTGGGTTTCATTCCCAGCACCACAAAAAAGTATCAACTGTTACTTGCCTGGCATGTATGAGGTCCCAGGTGGTTCCCCAGCACCACACATGTCACACACACACACACTCACACCAGTTAGTGCCTAAGAGTAAAGACCTCCTCCATATAGTCAGCTCCCATCTGGCTTAACCTAACCTAGAATCTGCCTACCAGCAAGCCACATTTATACACAGAGTTCTTACTAGCATTTCAATTGCCTCATTCTGAAACATGACTTGACAACCAAGGATTAGCAGGCATTGGAGGAGAGCCTGCAATATAAAAGTAACATCCAAAGAACAAGACCTCATGGAAATGACCAAAGGAAAAGATTCATAAAGAATGAAATAAAACAAGCAAGGAAACATAAGACACACTACAGTCACTTAGATAGAACTCGATTATTAACTAAAAGCATTCAGGAAGGAGAAATCAAGCAAATTTTCATAGAAAAAGCAGAGCTAAAGAAGGCACACCACCAATCGTCCCACTATAGGCTAAAAGCATCACCATGATATAGAAATTCAGAGCACTAAAAATCTTCAAATTGTCCAAGAATTAAAAAGGGGGGAGGGAGCAACAAGTACCCAGACTGACTATCCAACAAGTACCCAGACTGACTATCCAACAAGTACCCAGACTGACTATCCAACAAGTACCCAGACTGACTATCCAACAAGTACCCAGACTGACTATCCAACAAGTACCCAGACTGACTATCCAACAAGTACCCAGACTGACTATCCAACAAGTACCCAGACTGACTATCCAACAAGTATCCAGACTGACTATCCACTCTGCCATCTGCAATGCCAGATGCTAGTTTGGATAAAAAAGAACTCCAAGCTATCCAAACTGTCAGAATGAAGAACAGACATAAAAGGTCTTGGAAAGTCTCTCACACATACGGTTTTTAAAAAGCAATGTAAGCATGTAGTTCAACAACATGGCTGAATGTGGCAAGGAGAAGGTGACATAAAAGCCCAGGAAATGGGGCTCAATATTGAGTACAAAAGTCCATGACAACAATTGGATTATTCTCAGAGCAGGTTACAGGATAGAACTGGGAGGCAAGTGGACTCCATGGAATAAACAGTCTGGAGAAATGAAACTGGGAAAGTGTGCAGGAATTTATTCCTCAGGTGGACAAAAGCTGTCATCTGGGCAGTGTCCCCGCCTGACTCTAAAATAACAGCTAATGCACAAAGAGGGAAGAGTTCAAAAATTAGAGCCATCGGTATAAAACTATGGTCTCTTATAGTGGTCAGATTACAAGGTTCTTTGCTGGCATATTTCTAGTTTGAACTGTTTGTTCTTTTTGAGACTCTCACTCTGTAGGCCAGGCTGTCCTGGAACTCACTATGTGGCCCAGATTGGTCTTAAGACAATCTTCTTGTGCCTCAGCCTCTTGGATGCTGGAATTATCGCACTAAGCTTCTAATCACAGTTTTTGTAATATTTGCATTTTATCCCCATAAACCTTTATTTTACAACGAGTAAAACTACAACTAGATCATAAAAACAATCTCCTCAGAGTGAAGCCTTTTCTCGCCATTATTATTTTGTGATATAACAGTAGAATAAAGTAATATTTCCTGGTGCTTGGGCTTGAGCCCAGGGCCTCAAGCATAAAAGCATTCTGTCACTGAGCTATGTACCCCAGCCCTATAGTCATATTCAGAGATACTTACTAGGTACTGTAAATGTTACACATTTTAAAGTGTTCATATCATCACTAACTGAAGGGGTGATACCTAAAGAAGTTAGTTAATACACTAGTAAATCATGTCCTGCTTACTGTGATTAATAGCCTGAGCCTAAGCCGGGTGGTGGTGGCGCACACCTTTAATCCCAGCACTTGGGAGGCAGAGGCAGACGGATTTCTGAGTTCGAGGCCAGTCTGGTCTACAGAGTGAGTTCCAGGACAGCCAGGGCTACACAAAGAAACCCTGTCTTGAAAAAAAAATAGCCTGAGCCTAACAGGACTTTATTTTTTATTTGAGTTTGGGGTTTGGTTTTTGTTGTTATTGTTGTTTGGGGGGTTTTGTTGGTGGTGGTTGGTTGGCTGGTTGATTTGGTTTGCTTTCTTTTTCTCTCATGTTTCTTTTGTCTGTTTGTTTTGTGGGCATTTTATTTTTTTGTTTCTCTAAGTAACAGACCTCTGACTGTCCTGGACTCACTTTGTAGACCAGGCTGGCCTCAAACTCAGAGATCCACCTGCCTCTGCCTCTGCCTTTGCCTCCACCTCCACCTCTGGAGTGTTGGAAATAAAGGCCTGTGCCAACACACCTGGCAACTGTGAACCATTTACAGTTTGTCAGGTGTGAAAGACTTTGAACAGAAGTTTACTCTTTCTGTACCATAGAGCAATATTTGAACAAGTAAATGTGCTCACTAATTATAACTAATTTCTTTTCCTTACCAAGAGTATAAATTTCTATGTATGTTTAAAGTCAAATGTAACTGAATAAAGATGCACATGAATCATTACGTTAAGAAGTCCACATTCAGGAACCAACTTATTAAAAAACTATTAAATATGGATAAAGAGCCACACATATATACCATCTCTCCCATATAAACTGACTGGGGGGAAAACCCTAAAAAATTACACCTACCTCTGGCAAAAAGGAGTCCAACAAAACCAGCAAAACCAATAACACCAAGTCTTGGGAAAAATCCAGGAGGCGCATTTTGAAGATAGTTGTAGTTGTCTACAATGGAATAAGATTGTGAAATAACTCCATAAACTGTTCATTAAAACCAAAAGCAAAAGTCTCATACATAACTAGAACATGCAGTACCAAATGCTCCCCAACCATGCATCCTTTGCTTCCTGTTAGTACATATTTGGTTTTTTTTTGTCTTGTTTTAAGTCTGGTTTCATTTAGTAGAAAGAGAACCCATGATTACTCTGCCTCCTCACTTCCCATGTGCTGGGATTACATGTGTGCATCACCAAACTTAGCTCACACTTTTAAAAGACAACCTTGCTGTGTGGCCAGGCTGAATTTAAACTTGCTTTGTATCCCAGACAGGCCTGGAACTCACAATCCTGCTTCACCTTGAGTGATGAGATATACACTACCATCAACTGTGACAATATGATTTTTTCCAACACATTCTTTCGGGAACCAAACACATTCAACTCAGAAAAGCAAGTGTTTCTGTCATTTGAACTAAAGAACAATATATTTGGATAATGAAGGAAAACTGCAGTATAAATTTGTGCTGGCTAAGGTTTTGTCAACTTGACACAAGCAGGGTCATCTAGGAAGAGGAACCTCAACTGAGCAATTGCCTCCATCAGATTTGCTCATAGGCAAGTCTTGAGAGCATTTTCTTCATTAATAGCTGATGATGTGGGATGGGGGTGAAGCCACCTGTGGGAGGGTGGTCCTGAGTGCTAGACCTAGAATGAAAGACCTAGAACACTCAGCCATAACTGGGATGACTCTATCAAATCTCCCATCTCAGAGTTCAGGAAACCCCACCAAAGGGGAGGCAGAAAGAACATAAGAGCCAGAGGAGCCGGGCAGTGGTGGCGCACACCTTTAATCCCAGCACTTGGGAGGCAGAGGCAGACGGATTTCTGAGTTCGAGGCCAGTCTGGTCTACAGAGTGAGTTCCAGGACAGCCAGAGCTACACAGAGAAACCCTGTCTCAAAAAAAAAATTATAAAAAGCCAGAGGAGCCAGCCAGGACCTCCCCCCGCCGCCAGCCGCCCGCCATCATCCCTCTCTGAAAGCAGCGGATAGGGCCGCCTGCGCACTCTCCAAACCCCAGGACATTAGGCACACTTCGGGGTCAAAGGTGAGTGGAGCACACCACGGGCCTTGAAATCGCAGAGGGTCCAGTGGCCCAGTTGCAGCAGCAGCTGGAACAGAGGACCTCAGACCAACCAGAGGCTGGGACCCCTCCCAGCCAGCCAGGACCTCCCCCGCCGCCTCCGCCGGCCGCCCGCCATCATCCCTCTCTGAACGCAGCGGATAGGGCCACTTGCGCACTGTCCACACCCCAGGACACTAGGCACACATCAAGGTGAACAGCTGAACGCAGCATCTGTTCCTGCCCAATCCCGTGCGACCTGAGTCACCAGCCAGGACAGAGTTAGAGGCCCAGCCCAGGACAGACTCTCCCTTCCCCTTCGGGCCTGGTCCTGTGCACCCACACCAGCCCAGGGCTCGGGCGCGAGCTCTGAGCACTCTCCGCGGGACCCCCCAGACTGTCTTGGGACCACAGGTGAGCAGCTGAACGCAGCATCTGTTCCTGCCCAATCTCGTGCGACCTGAGTCACCAGCCAGGACAGAGATAGGCCCAGACCATTTCAGACTCTCCCTTCTGGACTGCACCAACGCCAAGTCTCCTTGGTTAGAGATGGCAGGAGGTAAGCGTAAGAACAGAAGCAACAGAATCCAAGGGTACTTGGCATCACCAGATCCAAACTCACCCACCCCATCAAGTCCTAGATACAACAGCACGCCAGAAAAACAGGACACAGATATAAAATCACTCGTCATGATGATGATGGAGGACTATAAGAAGGAAATACAGGAACAGATAAATACAAACACAGATAAACAACTAAAAGCATATAAAGAGGAAATACGTAGAGAGTTACAGGAAAACAATACCAAACAGGTGATGGAATGGAACAAAACCATCCAGGACCTAAAAATGGAAGTAGAAACAATTAAGAAAAACAAAAAGGAGATAACCCTGGAGATAGAAACCATAGGAAAAAAATCAGGAACCATAGATATGAGCATCAGCAACAGAATGCAAGAAATGGAAGAGGGAATCTCAGGCACAGAAGATTCTATAGGGAGCATAGACAAGACAATCAAAGAAAATGCTAAATGCAAAAAGATTCTAACACAAAATATCCAGGAAATCCAGGACACAATGAGAAGACCAAACTTAAGGATAATAGGAGTAGACGAGAAGGAAGACTATCAAACTAAAGGGTCAGCAAATATCTTCAACAAAATAATAGAAGAAAACTTTCCATACCTAAAGAATGAAATGCCCATAAACATACAAGAAGCCTACAGAACTCCAAATAGGCTGGACCAGAAAAGAAATTCCTCCTGACACATAATAATCAGAACAACAAATGCACTAAATAAAGACAGAATATTAAAGGCAGCAAGGGAAAAAGGTCAAGTAACGTATAAGGGCAGGCCTATCAGAATTACTCCACTGAAGAGTGGTCTCTGATACTTTCGGTCTTCTAGTACCTGTCTCTAATATGTCTGTGATTCTCTTGTGTTCACGGTCGGGTCTGATGAATACCCAGCAAAACTCTCATTTACCATAGACGGAGAAACCAAAGTATTCCACGACAAATTCAAATTCACACAATATCTTTCCACAAATCCAGCCCTTCAAAGGATAATAATAGAAAAACACCAATACAAGGACGGAAACTCTGCCCTAGAGAAAGCAAGAATGTAATCCTTCAACAAACCTAAAAGAAGACAGTCACAAGAACAGAATCCCAACTCTAAAAACAGAAATGACAGGAAGCAACAATTACTGTTCCTTAATATCGCTTAATATCAATGGCCTCAATTCTCCCATAAAGAGACATAGACTATCAGACTGGCTACACAAACAGGACCCAACATTTTGCTGTCTACAAGAAACACACCTCAGGAAAAACGACAGACACTACCTCAGAGTGAAAGGCTGGAAAACAATATTCTAAGCAAACGGCCCAAAGAAAAAAGCTGGGGTAGCCATTCTAATATCGAATAAAATAGACTTTCAACCCAAAATTATCAAAAGAAACAAAGAGGGGCACTTCATACTCATCAAAGGCAAAATCTTCCAAGAGGAACTTTCAATTCTGAATATCTATGTTCCAAATGCAAGGGCAGCCACTTTCATTAAAGAAACTTTAGTAAAGCTTAAATCGCACATTACATCTCACACAATAATAGTGGGAGACTTCAACACCCCACTCTCATCAAGGGACAGATCCTGGAAACAGAAACTAAACAGAGACTCAGTCGAACTAACGGAAGCTATGAAAGAAATGGACTTAACAGATATCTACAGAATATTTCATCCTAAAACAAAAGGATATACCTTTTTCTCAGCACCTCATGGCACCTTCTCCAAAATTGATCACATAATTGGCCACAAAACAGCCCTCAACAGATTCAAAAATATTGAAATTGTCCCTTGCATCCTATCAGATCACCATGGACTAAGGCTTCTATTCAATAACAACATAAGTAGCAGAACACCATCATTCACATGGAAACTGAACAACACTCTACTCAATGATATTTTGGTCAAGGAAGGAATAAAGAAAGAAATTAAAGACTTTCTAGAGTTTAATGAAAATGAAGCCACAACATACCGAAACTTATGGGACACAATGAAAGCATTCCTGAGAGGTAAACTCATAGCTC
>LR753371.1:274408-306645 GCA_902729485.2 Mus minutoides
GCCTGGTTGGCCATCATTGGGAGGAGAGGCCCCTTGGTCATACAGACTCTATATGCCCCAGAACAGGGGAATGCCGGGGCCATTACGTGGGAGGGGGTGGGTAGGGGAGCAGGGCGGGGACGCGGGAGGGTAAGGGAAAATTTCTGGATGGCATGTGAAATGTAAATGAAGAAAATATCTAATAAAGAGAAAAAAAAAGCCAGAGGAGACGGAGAACTCCAAGAAAGCAAGACCCTCTAAATCAACATGAACAAAGCTCATATGAACTCCCAGAGACTGAGGCAGCATGCACAGGGCCTGCGAGGGGCTGCACCAGGTCCTCTGCATAGATATTATGGCTTCCACTTCAGTGTTTTTAAAGAGATTCCTGAGGGCACAAACAAGTAGGTTTCTGATGCTTGTGCCTTCCCTTGGGCTCTTTTCCTTCTGTTGGCTTCTCTTGCCAATTTCCAATGTGTTAGTTTTTGTTTTATCTTATATTTTAATATTATCCTGTTTGTTTTCTAATGACAAGCATAAAGGGGGTAGATCTGGCTGAGAAGGGAGGTCGGGAAGAACTGGGAGGACTAGAGAGAGGGAAAACTGTAATCAGGGTATATTATGTGAAAAAAATCTATTTTCAACAAAAAATTAAAATAAAATTGCGTTAGTGTTAGAAAAAGAAAAGAAAAAGAAAGGAACTCAGGTTGAGCAAGCTATGGGGAGCAAGTCAGTAAGGAGCACTCCTCCATGACCTCTGCTTCAGTTTCTACCCTAACTCCAGGCTGAGCAAGCTATGGGGAGCAAGTCAGTAAGGAGCACTCCTCCATGACCTCTGCTTCAGTTTCTACCCTAACTCCAGGCTGAGCAAGCTATGGGGAGCAAGTCAGTAAGGAGCACTCCTCCATGACCTCTGCTTCAGTTTCTACCCTAACTCCAGGCTGAGCAAGCTATGGGGAACAAGTCAGTAAGGAGTACTCCTCCATGACCTCTGCTTCAGTTTCTACCCTAACTCCCCTCCATGATGGGTTGTAAACTGTTAAGCTGGAATAAACCCTTTCCTCCCCAAGTTGCTTTGGTCATGGTGTTTTATCACAACAATAAAAAACAAAGTAGAACAAGGTTGATGCGAGAAATAAATAGCTACTCTTGCTGGTCATAGAATTTAATAATTTAAAAATATAACAGTGAGTCTACTCAGGAAACAAATGATACAACATATGACCTTATTTGCCATGCCTAAGCATGTCTTAGGACTTGGATTTGCATGATATCTCCTTTCCTCTCCTCTCTATGGAACCAGTCTCACAGCAGATTGGTGCCTCCTCAGGAAAGTTCATCCTAACTCATCAGCACAGACACTGCCTCCTTCTCTAAGGTACCATCAGAAGTTATTCTCTGTACCACCCCTGCTATCTCACCCTAAGCATTTCATCATTCATGCAGATGTTTTCTGTCTCCCCACACATAATATATGTTCTCTCACGGTTGATTGCTTAGACTTATATGTTACCTTCTCTTGGTGATAACAGTAGATACTTATCCAACAGATCTTTGTTAAGACCACCACCAGGTACAATGACACATACCTATGAAGTTGTCACTGTGAAACCCATTACTTTGCATGCTAACCTTAAAAATTAGTAATTAAAAAAGAATACTGCCAAGAGTTGTTTAATACCAGATGAAGTAATAAATGACTTGAAGCTAGGTCATGACTTCATTCTCTCTCAACTTATCTCTCTCAACGCCTTCATTCTCTTTCAACTTATCCTTTGCCTTCCCTATGTTTACAATTCTTCCTGGAAAAGCCTGAGTCCTGTCTCTAAGCACTGACCACATTGTGCTGGCTATGTGGTTTGTTATCCAGCTTTTCCAGGAAGACCAGCTGAATTCCTTCCTGTATCTAGATTTTATGCACCTTTATAAAAAAGTTTTGTTGTTGTTGTTGTTGAGACTACTCAGAGATCTCTCTAAGTAGTTCTGGCTGCCCTGGATCTCACTGTGTAGAAAATGTGCCCTTGAACTAGCAGAGATCCATTACTGTCATCTCCCTCCTCAGTGGTAGAAGTAAAGGCATGTGCCACCATACCTGGCCTGTGCAACATCCATTAATGGCAGCTCACAAATTAGTATGATTCAGAAAATCTGGTGAGAGGGATCCATCCCACAATCAGTCACCAAACATAGACACTATATCATATGCCAGCAAGATGGTGCTGAAAGGGCCCGGATATAGCGGTCTCAGGGGAAAATATACCAATCCCTGGCAAACATGGAGGTGGAAGCTCACGGTCAGCTTTTAGATGGAACACAGGGTTCCCAAGGAAGAAGGAGCTAGAGAAAGTACCCAAGGAGCCAAAGGGGTCTTCAACCCTATAGGTGGAAGAATAACCATGAACTAACTAGTACCCCCTGGGCTCGTGTCTCTAGCTGCATATATAGANCCTAGTTGGCCATCAGTGGGAAGAGAGGCCCCTTGGTTATGCAGACTTTATATGCCCCAATACAGGGGAACACCGGGGCCAGGGGGTGGGAGCGGGTGGGTAGGGTAGCAGGGCCGGGAGGGGGAAGGATATAGGGAACTTTCTGGATAACACTTGAAATGTAAATGAAGAAAATATCTAATAAAAGTTGAAAAAAAAAAAAAGAAAATCTGGTGAGGAGTAAGCAAGGTATAGTGCAGTGTAATTTTGTTGTTGTTGTTTTGTTTTTAGCACTGGACCTCACAGATGCTAAGGAAACCTTCTGCTACTGGGAATTATTTGAGATGTTTGTCTTTTCCTCCTGAACACAGAGTTACTACAAAGACTCTTAAGAAGATGCATCCCATTCTGCTACTGGGAACTTACATCCCCAGCCCTGGAGGGTTTTTTGTTATTTGTTTTTGTTTGTTTGTTTGTTTGTTTTATTCCAAGATACGAGTTCTTGCTAGCCCAACAATGCTAATAATGTTGAAGAGATTCATGAAATAACACTCTTCTGAAACCTAATTCAAACACAGATCATCTTCCAGAAAACATCTAGATAGCTCTAAATTTGTCCAGACGATGTCAAAGACTCTGATTTCCAGAGCCTATTACTAAAAAATCAGTACAATAGTTCAATAGGATGAAGTAACTGATTATGCCTAATTAAAACTCAACTTACCTACTCCCCACTGGACAAAGTGATCCACCTTGGGTTTAGTATTGGAGTATACTTCCTATAAAGATAAAAAGAAATAGAATGAGTAGAGCTTACTGAATAAATAAATTATCATTATTAACATTTTTTGGTGCTAGGGATGGATCTAGGGCAGGTTAAGCATAAACGCTATCATTAAGCTATACCTCCAGCTATTAAAGTTTTTAAACAAAGGGATCTAAATTCACTTTTATTGTTTTTTCTTCTTTTTTTAAGGTCCCTTTCACTACAGTAAGCTGTTCATCAGAATGCTTTACTACTGCCACAGGAAGCAAAGATTCCAAGTAGAATGGGGTTTTGAAACCCTAATCTTCTCACTTTTAAGACTGAAGGAAATAATAAGAAAATCAACAGGTTGGAGAGATAGTTGAGTGGTTAAGAGTACACATTGTTCTTGCAGAGGACAAGAGTTCAACTCCTAACACCTATGTCAAGTGGCTTATAGCTACCTGCAACTCAAACACCAAGAGGATACAATGCCTCTGTTCCTCACAGGCACCTGAAGTCAGGTACACATATCCACACACAGTCACACACACACACACACACACACACACACACACACACACACACACACTCACACTCACACACAAGAAGCATGCACCAAAATAAATCCAAAGTGACAGAAAATTGATAGTCTTGATAATCAGAGATGGTCCTTCCCCACCATGGGCAATGCTGGCACTCCAAAGGTCATGCAGGCCGCCAAGGCCTGAAAACTTTGGTCAAAAGAACCCCAGATTATTCAGGCCAGAAGACCAGAAAGAAAACAGAAATCCAGGGGGGGGGGGGAATCCAAATATCTATCCAACAAAGATAAACTCAGAAACCAGTACCTAAACCTGTAATTATCCCAAACCCAGATGACTGGAGGCCAGGGTAAGAAGACAGCAGGAGCCAGGGAAGTATGACACCAGCAGAGCCCAGCTAGCCTACTACAACATCCTTCACAATAGCCACAGATAATATAAGTATGTTGGTGTAACTCTAAACAAGCAAGTGAAAGTCCTGTATGACAAAAACTTAAAATCTTTGAAGAAAGGAACTGGAAAAGGTATCAGAAGAAGGAAAGATCTCCCTCAGATTGGTAGAACTAACATAGTGAAAATAGCTATCTTACCAAAAACAATCTACAGATTCAATGCAATCTCCATCAAAATTCCAACACAATTCTTTCAGATTTTCAAAAAACAATACTCAACTTCATATGGAAAAACCAAAACACCATAATAACTAAAATAATCCTGTACAATACATGAGCTTCTGGAATCACCATCCCTGATCTCAAGCTCTACTACAGACCTACAGTAATCAAAACCACATTGTATTGGCATAAAACCAGACAGACCGATCAATCCAACCCAATCAAATGAAAGACCAGCATGTAAATTCACACACTCAGGGACACCTCATTCTTGATAAAGAAGCCAAAATTATACAATGGAAAAAGGAAAGCATCTTCAACAAATGGTGCTGATCTAACTAGATGCAAGTATGTAGAAGAATGCCAATAGATCTATATTTATCTGCACAAAACTCAAATCCAAGTGGATCAAAGACCTCAACATAAAACTGGATACACTAAATCTAATCGAAGATGAAGAATCACCTTGAATGCATTGGCACAAGAAATAACTCCTTGAACAGAACACTAATAGTGCAGGGCACTAGGATCAACAATTAATTAATTAATGGGACTTCATGAAACTCAAAAGCTTCAATAAGGCAAAGGACACTGACAATAGTACAAATTAGCAGCCTTTTACAGAATGGGAAAAGATTTTCACTAACTCCACATCTGACAGAGGGCTAATATCCAAGTTATATAAAGAACTCAAGAAACTAGACATCAAAAAAACCAAAATATCCAATTAAAATATGGGTTACAGAACTAAACGGAGAATTTTCAACAGAGGAATCTCAAATAGCCAAGAAAGACTTAAGGAAATGTTCAACAACCTTAGTCATCAGGGAAATGCAAATAGAAAGGTCCCTGAGATTCCACCTCACACCAATCAGAAAGGCAAAGATCAAAAAGTCAAGCAACAGCACATGCTGGCGAGGATGTGGAGCAAGAGGAACACTCCTCCACTGCTGGGGGGAATGAAAACTTGTACAACCACTTTGAAAATCAACATGGTGGTTTCTCAGAAAATTTCTCAGGGAATTGATCTTCCTCATCCCACTTCTAGCATATCCTCAACGAACACTCCATCCCACCACAAAGGACACTTGCTCAACTATGCTCATAGCAGCTTTACTCCTAGTAGCCAGAAACTGGAAACAGCCTGGATGTCCCTCAACCAAAGATCGAATAAAGAAAATGTAGTGCATTCAAACAATGGAGTATTACTTAATCATTGAAAAAAAATAAAAACACGAAATTGCAGGTGAATGGATAGAATTAGAAAAAAAAATCATCATCCTGAGTGAGGTAACCCAGACCCAGAAAGACAAACATGGTATGTACTCCCTTCTAAGTGGATAGTAGCTGTAAAGCAAAGGATATCCATGCTCTAATCCACAGACCCAGTGAGGCTAAGTAGCAAGGAGGGCTCAAGGGAGACACATGAATCTCCCTGGGAAGGGAAAACAGAATAGTTTTTGCAAGTGGGCTGGAGGTGGGTGGGGACAGGAATAGCAGGGGGGTGGGAAAAGGGGGTAGGAAGAGAGGGGTGGGAGAGATAAGTGGAATCAGAGGCATCTCTGGGATGAGGTACAAACCTAGTATAATGGAACTCCCAGGAAACCATGAGGATGACCCTCTAGCTAAGACTCCTACCAATGGGGGTTATGGAGCCTGACCTGTACCAATGGAGGGACTGGGACACCAACCCAGCCACAAAACCTGCAACCTACAATTTGTCCTGCCTACAAGATGTGCTGTAGTAAAGGTGGGGTAGAAACTGTGGAAGTGGCCAACTAATTACTGGTCTAGCTTCAGACCCATGCCACAAGAAGGAGCCCATTCCTGACACTGCCTGGAGGACCAGGAACCAGAAGGCTGGATAGCCGGGACCTAGGATAGAACCAAACACTGGCATTAAAAAAAGTCAATGAAATGATTCCTAATGATATTCTAGTATACACATAAATTGGAGCGTAGCATAACTGCCTTCTGAGAGGCTTCTGGAAACAGATGGAAAGACCCACAGCCAAACATTAGGTGAAAGTTGGGGAAAGGGGAAGGAAGGATTGAAGGAGCTAGAGGGGTCTAGGACACCACAAGAAAATGCACAGAATCCACTAACCTGGGCTCCTAGGGGCTCACAGAGACTGACCTGAGAGTCAGGAAGCATGCATGGGACTGACCTAGGCACTCTGCATATGTTATAGCTGTGTAGCTTCATGTTCTTGGGGTCTCATAACAGTGGGAGCGGGGACTGTCTCTGACTCTTTTCCCTGCCTCTGGGACCCTTCTCTCCTTATCCAGCCTTGATATGAGGGGAAGTGCCTAATCTTATTCTAACTTGTTATGCCATGCTCTGTTGCTATCCCTGAGAGGCCCGCACTTTTCTAAAGAGAAACAGAGGAGGTGTGGATAGGTGGTGGGAGGGGTCGGTAAGGAGAGGAGGGTGGGGAACTGTAGTCAGAATGTAGTATATGAGAGAATATATAAACATATTTTTTTTTTAAAGAGAATGCTTGTGGTGGAGTCACGAAGCCTAGCATTCAGACACCTTTCTCTCTGAGACAGCATCTCCTTATGTACCCAGGCAGGCTGCAACCATGCAGCTTCAATATCTTTAGTGCTGGAATCACAGGCATACACCACCACGACCAGCTGACAAAAATACTGTCTTACAGAACAAGCGGGCTGGGGTGCAGCTCAGTGGTAAGGTGTGTGTGTAATGTGCTTATACCATTGATAGAGCTTATATGCTTTTTTCCTTCCTCAATTGGTAAACAGGGAAAAGTTCAACAACAGCATAATTGATGAAATTTAAATTTTTACAAAAAGTCTTGGATGAAAATTGAATTTACAGATCTCAATTAAAATAAATCTGGATCATCTTATCCACATCAACATATTATTTTCCTTCCTTTTCCAAATCCATGAGCAAATACAGTGAATGTGTACCAAAGCATTCTATAGACTGCAAACTTTGGTTTCAGATATTTAAAATCATAATTCTTTCAGTTGCTTAACAACAAATGTCTGGAACCTAAAACATGCACGATGACAGAAGTCAATCTATACCTGTAGTAGTCACTGGAGTGGAAAGTTCAGTACTCAAACTTGTAATTCTACCCTATTTTGGCATCTACTTTCCTATTACAGTACCCAAATACTCTATATTCATGCCTGGGGTTTTTGGTTGGTTGGTTTTGCTTGCTGCGTTTCTCTATATAGCCTAGCTGTCCTGGAACTATGTAGATCAGGTTAGTTTCAGAACTCACGGAAATCTGCCTGTCTCTGCCTCCAGAGTGCTGGGATTAAAGGTATGCCCCACCACACCTAGGTAGTCTCACCTATATGCGTATCCATGATCTGAAATGTATAGGAACAGATGTTTGTTAAATTTCAGAGAGTTTTGGGTTTTTGTTTTGTTTTGTTTTGTTTTTTGGATTTTGGGGCTTTTTGGATTTTTAGCTTGGATGTCCCTAGTATGAAAGTCCAAATCCAAAATAATCCCAAATCATTGATGCTCAAACTGTAGTGATGTGTAGAATTTTTAGAATGGGAGAAAAATCTCATTCTTCTGTATGTGTGTCCATGATAAGCATATACAGGTATGTGTATGTACAAGTTTGTGTTGCCTGTGTGTGACTGCAAATTCGGGTGCATATATTCACCCTTGGGTGTCATTTCTCAGGAGCCATCCTGTTTATTAAGATGGAATCTCTAAGACCTGGGTCTTGCTGATCAGGCTAAGCTAGGCCAGTGAACTCCAAAAATCTCTTACCCCAATGTTGCAAGTATATGCCACAATGCCTACCTTTTTTGGATGCTAAGGACTAAACTCAGATTCTCACAGAATAACTGAGTAATTGTCCCAGCAATAACAGCACAATTTTGATATACATGTTTATGTTTTTATTCACTTCCTCCCATTGGTGTCCCATGTTTTCCCTGATATACACAACAGCTTTATAATACCAACCAACAAGGTAAGGTAATTCTAAGCCCTCTGCTCTCTGGCCAAGGTGCCACAGCTCTTCTGATGAGAGCTAACTTCCCCCTGCTGCCGCCAGAGCGCCAGGCTTGATCACACTTGCTCTCCAGGTAGCATTAAGGGACACTTAGAAGTTAGACACGCTTATCTTTGGATCCTTATTACACCTTTTTCTAAAAACATGAACTCAGGGCTGGGCATGACAGCTTACATCTGTAATTCCAGCACCTACGCTAGTCAATGAGGCAGGAAGATTGTCAGTCAGTCTGAGGACAGTCTGGGCTATGTAGTGAATTCCATGCGAACCCTACAGAGGGAGCTCCTAAGAAGGAAGGGAGGGAGGGAGTAAAGGAGAGGGGGGAAGGGAAGGAAGGAAGGAGAAAGGAAAGAAACAAACAATAAAAAATGAAAACATACAGCCAATATAGAATTTCCATTATTAATTCTTAAATACATGTACCTGACACAAACTTGTATATGGCTCACAACGATGTCGGAGTTGTGAGATGTTTTCTTCAAGTTGAGTCCTTGGCTCCTCCACATATTTAGATTGACCCTCAGGAACTGAGTAGAGTGAAAGCTACACATATTAAAACAAAAAGAAAAGTCTATTCCATGAGATCATGTAACATAGGGTCAGTTTTGTAGGTTAATACCTCTATAATAATTCATAAATTACAGTTACCCTAAGCGTTGCATGCAACCTCTAACTTTACTTCAGATGATCTTTGTACCTTACTTCCTCAATAAAGACAAGGACAAGAGGGCCGGACTGCAAGGTGCTCTGTCTTCTTCCTATCTACTCTACCGTTTTGTCTTGGTAGTGTGGGGTATTAAACCTATGCAAGGCAAACCCTCTATCAGTCTACAGAAGTGATATCTTACCTTAAACTGAAAGTGGAAAAAATTCTACTATTCTAATGAGTGAAAGGAGGAATGTACTGGCTAGTTTTTGTGTCAACTTGACACAGCTGGGTTATCACAGAGATCAGTGGAGGAAGTACCTCCATGAGATCTAACTGTGGGGTATTTTCTCAATTAGTGATCAAGGGCCCCTTGTGGGTGGGACCATCTCTGGGCTGGCAGTCTTGGGTTCTATAAGAGAGCAGGCTGAGCAAGCCAGGGGAAGCAAGCCAGTAAAGAACATCCCTCCATGGCTTCTGCATCAACTCCTGCTTTCTGACCTGCTTGAGATCCAGTCCTGACTTCCTTTGGTGATGAACAGCAGTATGGAAGTGTAAGCTGAATAAACTCTTTCCTCCCCAACTTGCTTCTTGGTCATGATGTTTGTCCAGGAATAGAAACCCAGACTAAGACAAGGAGTTTATGGGGGGTTGTATTTTCGGGGAGGGTATGTGTCATGGTGCGTGTGTGGCAGTCTGAGGACAACTTACAAGAGTCAGTTTTCTCCTGCCATATGGACCCTAGGGATCAAACTAAGTCATCAGGCTGGGCAGCAAGTGCCTTTATCCACTGAGCCATTTTACCAGCCCATAGGTTTTGTTTTGCCTTTTGTTGGTGGTGGTGTGGGAGAACTGAAGAATAACTGGCTACATGGCAAATACCAGGCTGCTACTGATCAAAGCAGGTGAGCAAACTCATTGCCCACCTAGAAAAGAGCCTTCTCAGGAGCCCCATTAGCCACCTCTTCCCCTTAACCGTACTAAGGCCTGAGAGGAGAGGAAAGAGAAGCTCTAGCTTTATATAACACTATTCAAGTAATCTCGCCTGGCCACTAGGGACATCAGTACATCCCTTTATTCCAAGGTAACAGACATTGAATAAAATAAAAATTCCAAATAGTTACTGGGAAATACAGACAATAAAGAATATAAACAATGCAGAGAAGATATCTTATTTATTTCATTGATCTAGTATGTACTAATATTTCATTGATCTAGTATGTACTAAATATTTAGTTAAGCATCTCTAATTTTGCCAAGAACCAGAAAGAATCTAAGCCTTTAAATTCTTTGAAAGAAAAAAGAAAGTGAATATTTTGGATAAGCAGTCCAGAATCAGGCAGGCCATGCCAAAAAGTGAGTCATACAGAGACTCACAACTGGAAAATGTATAGAGAGTGAGAGCTTTTGGAACACTCAAGCCTAAATGGGATGTCTTCACCAAACCCCTGCCCTCAGGGCTAAGGGAGCTATACAGAGGAGGAGCACTGTAGGAACCAGAGGGAATGGAGGACTCTATGAAAATCGTGTCCTCAAGACACAACAGGACTGAGGCACATATGAACTCAGCATACACAGGGCCTATACGGGTTTAAGCTAGACAGGGCCTCAGTGCTCAGAAAAGGAAGTAGACACAGGCTCCCATCCCTAATCAAGATGCTATCTCCAAATGACAACCTCTTGCAAAGGAAAAACTAGTTCTCACCAAAGAAGTCTCACTGGGTGTATTAAGCACTCTTAGGAGCAGGCCTCGTGCCCAGCAATAGGTGGTTAATACAAAACGTACTCAATGGTATTTTTGTAGACTTTCTGTCTCACATGGCCGTGTTTCATTTTTGTCTTACTAATCTTCTGTTTGTATATTGTTTTCAGATTTTGTTTTGAAAGAGAGAGTTTTTCTCATTGTTTTTCTTTTTCTTATGGTTTGGGATTTTTCTTTGCCTGTTTTCTACAGAGAGACAGACAGAAGTGTGGAATTGGGGAGATAGAAAGGATCTGGGAGGAGTTGGGGAAAGGAAAATCATGGTCAGAATATATTGCATAAAAAATAATAGAAATAAGTACTTACTAGGAAAAGTAACTTGTGCTTACAATCCACTTAAATATAATAAGCTCTCCACTAAAAACGAAATCTATGAGCTATTCCTTATGTCCTTAGCTACATTCCACTATCCTCTGTGAAAAAATCAGAATCTAGCAATTTCCCATGGAGAAAACAAACTATCAGAAAATGTATAGGTCTTCTTTTTAAATATTTTCTAAGTGTGCCAAAGAAATACCTTACTATTCAGTATCTCAAAGAGTAAAAAAATAAAACTACAAGTCTTTTATCATCTTGATATATGATTTATAAAAACTCTCCCTAACTAAGTCGGATGTTTATAGTGTGCCATTTAATATCAGCATGTTACCTCATCGATCTTCATGTAACTTTTGTGAGGCGAGTCCTTTTTGGGTGCTGCATAGACTCTGAAGGTGAGCAGGCTCAGGCTGGCTGGCCCCACAGATCTCTGAATTACCTGAAATACAAAGGCAGTTGTCAATCTTTTCTCCATGCGACAAATCAGGTACATACAATATAAGCAGGCCCATAACCTCAGCCACTCACAGGAAGAAAAGCTTACTTCGAAGTAAATGTATCTTTGAAATTCTGGAGATATCAAAACATAAGCATGTATTATAGAAGAGTTCAAACTTTAAGACTTTCTCTTAATTTTCCAAAGACAAAAGTTACAAAGCCTTCAATTGAAAATTTAAAAGGCACAGCTAAACAAATTGATACCAATTTATATATGATATATATCTCTGAAAACTGTCTGTGAGTATGTGGCCAGCCTGGTCTACAGAATGAGTTCCAGGACAGCCAGGGCTGCTACTTAGTGAAACCCTGTCTCAAGAAACAAAAAGAAGCCCCAAGGTCATCTTAGGCACTGCCCTCAATCCTTTTGGTCACTACGCTCTGGTAATTGTGTCTATTAAATGATCTCACTTCTCCGCACTCTTCTTTATCCCCTACTGGTCCTTCCTTGCACCCTCATTTTTTTCCCAGATGGTTTCTAACAGCATCCTAATTGGTTGCCTAGCCCACTATAGATTCAAAGCACCACATGAGAAACAATAATCTATCTAAATTACAGCCCTGATTAGATTCGTCCTTTTCTTACTTGGGGTCCCCCCCACCCCTGCCAGGACTTTTACATAAACCAAAGATTTACTATAACCTGCTACAAGCACATTCTCTCACCTCACTGACTCTGGCCACCAGACATGGACGTTCTGGTTTTCTCCCGTGATGTTTCCCAGCTACCTGGGTTGACACTCACTGATTCCTGTGACCGTTTTGTCGTTTTCCACCAGGCTGAGAGGACTGGTGCTTTTGCTTTACTTTTTAATCTATGGATTTATGCCCATCAAGCTCTCCCTAGCAGGTTAAAACCCCTCTCAGAATGAAGTATGCCTTACTCCTAGTTCTACTGCTGTAGCTGTGCCTAGCACAAAAGAAATGTTTGGCGACTGCTCATGCATGGCCTGTTATAATGAGACACCGGGAATAGAGGAGAGAACGGTAAAGGATGCTGTTTTATCTTAGGGAGCCACATTTTAGAATCATAGAAATCATAGTACAAAGATTTGCAGAAACTGTAATACAAACCACTAAGCCACTTGGTAACACAAATCCTTACTCCAAGAATTCAGCTGCTTAATATTCCAGAGTAAATATTCCAATATATTGGCTTATCAGAGATTTTAAATATAGCTAATTAAGTCCAAACTGAGGCAGAATTCTTGTGTACAAGGTCAGCTATAAGCTATAGAGTGAGATCAAGGCCAGCCTAGTCCTCATAGCCAGGCCCTGTCTCA
This sequence comes from Mus minutoides, assembly GCA_902729485.2. Classification (NCBI taxonomy): domain Eukaryota; kingdom Metazoa; phylum Chordata; class Mammalia; order Rodentia; family Muridae; genus Mus; species Mus minutoides. The sequence goes on from LR753371.1 coordinate 287,235, forward strand.
AACAAAATCCAAAGACTCAGGCAATCTATGGATTAATTCTTCAGCTCCAGCCATGAGAGTGGATTCCTGGAACTTAGCCAAGATAATAAACCTGACAAGGTCATAAACATGCAGATCTCAGAAACTAAACTGTTCTTGCGGCTCTGTAAATTAAAGAGTACCGCCCAGAATTCTGCAGCTTCGGAACCACATACTTTCCCAGTAAAATTGCTTTAAAAACAAATGGAAAATTCAAGTTAGTTAAAGTGCTTCCAAATCCCCAAGTCCCTGACAACTTGCCTTCTAACTCTATGGAGTGAGTATCCAGCAGATAGTCTCTTCTGTTTTTAAGTAAGAGACCTGTGCTGGCTGGGTATTTTGTTGTTGTTGTTGTTGTTTTGGTTTTTGTTGTTGTTGTTGTTTTGCTTTTTGGCTTTTTTTTTTTTTTTTTTTTTTTTTTTTTTTTTTTTTTTTTTTTTTTTTTTTTTTTTTTTTTTTTTTTTTTTTTTTTTTTTTTTTTTGGTTTTTTGAGACAGGGTTTCTCTGTATAGTCCTGGCTGTCCTGGAACTCACTTTGTAGACCAGGCTGGCCTCGAACTTAGAAATTCACCTGCCTCTGCCTCCCAAGAGCTGGGATTAAAGGTGTGTGCCACCATTGCCCAGCGGCTGGTTTTATGTCAACTTGACACAGCCTACAGTCATTTGAGAAATGGGACCCTCAACTAAGAAAATGTCTCCATAAAAATCAGGCTGCAGATAAGCTTACAGGGCACTTTCTTAATTAGTGATTATTGTGGGAGGGCCCCGCCTACTGTGGGCAGTGCCACCCCTGGGCTCTATAAGAAAGCACAGGGTAAGCTCTGGAGAGCAAGCCAGTAAACAGCACTCCTCCATGGCCTCTGTATCAGCTCCTGCCTCCAGGTTCCTACCCTGTTTGAGATCCTGTCCTGACTTCTTCAATGATTAACAGTGATGTGACCTAATAAATCAACCCCCCCCCCATCTTCCTTTTGGTCATGGTGTTTCAGCAAAACAATAATAACCCTAAGATACAGCCTTTTATTTATTCTTCCAGAAGTAGATACCTTTCATCTTACTAGGCTTTCCATTTAAATTATGTAGCTCTTTCCTTCCCAATAAAAGACCTTTTGTATGCCTAGAAACACAAGAGGTTTCAGAATCACCAGAGAACTGTTTTAAAAACATAAATTCCAGCACCTTCTCCTAAAGAGACTGACTTGGTAAATCTAAAGGAACCCAAGAACTTATTTCCACCATCAGCCAAGTTTCAAAAATCACTATTCCACAAGAAGATGCTTAGGGAATAGATACTGAACATAAGCTAGTATGAATAATCAAGTTCACTTATTCTTAAGAACATTTTAAAGACAGTGAAATAAAAATTGTCCAAAACATAAACAACAGCATGACTAATTTATACTCCAGAATACCCTCCCTTAATCAAGGTACACTAACTCCCCTCTTCCTTCTCCCCCTTCTCTAGGGGAGATGTACTAGGAACTAAACTTGCTTGCTGGGTAACTGCTCTATACCACTAGAGCTACATACCGAGCCCTGACACTCAACTTTCAATGCTCAACTATGAACTTAACCAGCTATTAGCCATGAACTATTTTGATTTTGTTTTTTAAAGATTTATTGGGGTGGGGGGTTTAACAGGTGCTTGTGAGCCACCTGATGTGGGTTCTGGGAACCAAACTCTGCTCTTCTGAAAGAACAGCAGGTGCTTTTAACCGCAGAGCCTCTCTCCAGCATTTTTTCTTTTCTTTCTTTCTTCTTTGCTCTTCTCTTTTCTTTTTAATAATTTTTGGAGTTTTCTTTTATGATGGTGGTGGTATTGAGCCTAGAACCCAGGCCCTCAGTCATGCTAGGCAAGCTCTCTACCACTAAAGCTACAACCTAGATGACAATTTTACTTTTTGAAGCAGGGTCTTATGTAGCCCAGCCTGGCTTGGACTTGATAGTTAGCCAGAGATGACCCTAAACTTCTGACCCTCATCTTCACCTCCTAGTGTTGGGGTTACATGTGAGGGCCACCATGTATGTATGTATGTATGTATGTATATTTATATATACATACATACATATATATATATGTGTGTGTGTGTGTGTGTGTGTATATATATATATGTATATATATATATATACATACATATATACATACATATACATATATCTTTTATTTAGCGAAGTCACCCAACAGTATGATGTTTAGAGTAAGTGTTATTGGGAAAGGCCTCTGTAAAGAGCAATAACAAGGGCTGGAGAGATGGCTCAGCGGTTAAGAGCACTGACTGCTCTTCTGAAGGTCCTGAGTTCAAATCCCAGCAACCACATGGTGGCTCACAACCATCCGCAATGAGATCGGGTGCCCTCTTCTGGTGAGTCTGAAAACAGCTACAGTGTACTTACATATAATAAATAAGTCTTAAAAAAAAAAAAAGAACAAAAAAATTCAAAGGTTTAAAACATGTGTTTTTTTAACACACCACAATCTTTGTAGCTATATCCACAGAGGATATATGGGATCCCATTTAACAGCTGCTACTTTTACAATATATTAAAAATAGTTTCAATGGAGTCCTTTTTAATCAAGATCAGATAGAATTTCAACCATAACCAAATCAAAGTAATTGACTGCAAAATTATATGAACAAATCTATTAATGCTTTATTTTTATTTTCAAGTGTCTCCTTACCTGGCCCAATGGCCTTGGAGCTCTCCATGCTCCTCCCTCCATATCCTGGGTGCTGCGATTATGAATGTGCACCATCATCCCTGGCTCTAATGCGTGAATTATTACATTCTAGCTATTAGATAGCTGTCATATAGCCTGTACATTAAAATGCACAGCTCTTTCCAAAGTCATATAAAATCATTTTAAGTTCCTGCGAAATGTTACTTGAATATTTTTAAAGTAAATGGCATTCACAATTAGATATTCCTGTACTTACTTACAAAAAGAGATATAGCCATATTTCCCCCCAAAATGTTCGACTGATTCTGTGATCATTTAATGTCTTTTCTCCAATAGTTTATATTCTGGAAGCATTTATTCATTTGAAATAGACTACTCCTCCACTGAGAGTGTAATGTGGTAAGGTTACATGCTGGGTATACTTCAAGACCCTGAATTCCATCTTTAGCACCACACACACTAAAAGTGTTTCCCAGCCAGGAGTGGTGGTGCACGCCTTTAATTCCAGCACTCGGGAGGCAGAGGCAGGAGGATTTCTGAGTTTGAGGCCAGCCTGGTCTACAAAGTGAGTTCCAGGACAGCCAGAGCTATACAGAGAAACCCTGCCTCGAAAAACAAAAAACAAAAAACAAAAAAAGTGTTTTCCTTTGATTCCTCAGTTGTTTAAGAGGTAAAATTCTAAAATGAAGCTAAAGACATGGCTCCGTGGCTAAGAGCATTGGCTGTTCTTCCAGAGGAGCCAAGTTTCATTCCTAGCACCCACATGGCAGCTTACAGTTGTCTGTAACTACATTTTCAGGGGATCTAATGGCCTCTATGGGCACCAGGCACACACATAGTAAGTACACAGACATGCAAACAGGTAAAACACTCATGTGAAATAGGTTTTTTAAAAAGTCTATGAAAACTGACCACAGTTTCAAAGTTATGCTTGTTCTAAACAACTAACATAAAACCAAAAGATATGTGCAAGTTTTATGGTAAAACAAACTGATGAAAACAAGGAATAATTTGGTCCAAATAACTCTATATTGGTGTCCATAAGAACATATTACTAATAATTTCCTATAAACTGAATTTAAAAAGGGAAACATTTCAAATTCTAGAAACATCAAAATAGACCTTGCCCTAAAAAGGCACTCAAATCTCCGTGTTACAGACAGAAGGCCCCCAGCTCTGCATACAAATAGCCAAATGGCCTACCACTGAGCTACACTGCACCTCTAGCCCTCCCCAGCTTTCTTTCTAGGCATAGTGAAACCTGACTACAATCCTACCATTTGGGAGGTGAAAACAGGAAACTTAAGAGTTAGTTCAAAGCCAGAAGCTAAAGAGATAGCTCAGTGGCTAAGAGCACTTGCTGCTCTTGTAGAGGACCTGGGTTCATTTTCTAGTACCATATGGTGGCTCACAACCATCTGTAATTCTAGTCCCAGGAGATTCACACCCTCTTCTGACCTCCACAAGCACTAAGTACCCACATGGTGCACCCACATACATGCAAGCAAAACACTCATACACATAAAATAAATTAAAATAAGGCCGGTCGTGGTGGCGCACGCCTGTAATCCCAGCACTCGGGAGGCAGAGGCAGGTGGATTTCTGAGTTCGAGGCCAACCTGGTCTACAAAGTGAGTTCCAGGACATCCAGGGCTACACAGAGAAACCCTGTCTCGAAAAACCATAAAAAAAAAATTAAATAAATAAATCTAAAAATATTTGTTTTAAGAGTTAAAGAACAAGACATCAAAAAATAAAGTCCAAGACAGCAGAAGCGGACACCTCCAGTGAACTGGCAAAGAAAAGCAAAGAAGCATTTGGAAAAGAGATGTCTCAGATCACTGTCCAGTGCCTGAATCCTTACCAGAAACCTGACTGCAAGGTGAGCAGAATCACTACCACTGAAGATTTCAAGCACCTCGCTCAAAAGCTGACTCGGGGAGTTATAAATAAGGAGCTGAAGTACCATAAGAACCCCGAGTATCTGGAGCGCAATGAGAATGTGAAACACAAAACCAAGGAGTACATCAAGTACATGCAGAAGTTCGGGTTGTTTCCAAACCTAGAGGACACTGAACTAGAGTGACATCAGGCCAGAGTGGAGTACGAGCAAGCAGAGCAGAAAGGATGAATCCTGTGGCTTCTGCCCTACCCCAGAGCCAGGGCTGTGCTACTGATGTCGTGACCCATCATCCTGAGCAGTTCAAACTTGCAAGTGTCAGCTGTAAGTTGCAAAAGTGAGCTCTGTCTCCAAATGGCCCCTAGTTATGAGCTATTGGAGTAACAGCTACAGACCATCAGAGGCAGTAGCCTAGGGAAGACCTTGGCCACAGGACCCCATTCTGAAAACTGGGTCTCCTGCTTAGCAGTGCTGACAGGGCACAAACGCATGCACACCCTCCCCGCAAGATCCTTTACCCTGACGAAACTTATTATATATTCATGCATATGTGACTATATTGAAAATAATGTTTGTTTTTCCTGGGTTTTGTTCAGTTTTGTTTGCTGTTAGCATCTATGTGCTGGAATCATGGAAAGACGTTGTAAGGATAGTATAAATTCTCCTGCAAGGTTTAATTTATCATGTAAATATTCCAAAGCAAGCTGCCTTGTGGTTTTGGCCAGTCTTGTGCTATGTTGATAAGATTGATTTACTGTTTAAGATCATTTTACTTTATCCAATTTTTACTGAACTTTTAATGTAAACAACAATTACCTAGAAGTATTAAAAGCCTAGAGCTCACTGGACTCCATCTAACTAATAGGAAAGATGACTTAGCAATAAACAGTGCTTGATGCTCTCCTATAAGACCCAAGCTCAGTTGCTGGTTCCCAGCACCTATGTCAAGCAGCCGACAAATACCTCTAAATCCAGATCTAAGGGACCCAGAGGCCTCTTCTGTCCTCCAAGGTACCAGCACAAACATGACATTCACTATGGCATACATATAAATAAAACATAATAAAAAATTAATTTCTAAAGTAAAACTGAACTATGTGAAAGGCCCTCCAACTATGTCTTAAATAACTATGGTAGCTGGCTAGATTTGTGAACTTCTTCCAGATAAGAACTCAGTCATTGTACTTGTATTCCACAGAACATTAACTATGCCCAGGCCATAGTCAGACAGTGATAAAATCTGTGAAGTGAATAAAATCTAGTATCACACATGGAGAATATATGTATTCAATATCGAAACTTCCTGTAACAACATAAAGAAAAACTGCTTTCAAGAACAGAATCCAAATTCTGGAACATTTTCAAATGTCATTTTCTTTAAAAATCCACTAATGTTCCCTATTGCCCTGAATGTGAATAGCCAATTCAAAACAGTGGTCACAGAGCTGGAGAAATAGCTCAGTGGTTAAGAGTATATATTATTCTTACAGAGGACGTCAGTCCAATTCCCAGCACCCACAACAGTCAGCTCAAAAATATCTGAAATTCCAGCTTCAGGGAGCCAACATATCTTTGACCTCATTGGATGCATACATAAACACACGTAAATAAATAATACAATTCCTAAAAGAACACAATGGTCAGATATGCCCTCAATAAGCTACATACATTGTACTTCCCTGCCAACACCTATACTATCAACTTTTGTTCCTTCCAGTCCTCATCTCCCCAAGCTGGCAAATCCCAAAGCTAGACCAGTCCTATCATTTGTTCTGTCCCCTCCAAGCAGAGGCTTGTAATAGCGAAACTCTCAGCAAAACTTTTGCAAAGCATTTTTGCTCCTGGTTTGTACCTCTTCCAAATCCTACGCATTCATAAATCCATTGACCTCAAAAAACCAGGGTACATTCACTAAGGATCTTACTAAATAAATTCTTAAACATTCAAAGTGTGATGACCAGCAGCATCAATGACATGGAGATTCTCAAAAAAAAAAAAAAGAAAAGAAAGAAAAAAAGAAAAAGGAAAAGGAAAATCTGAGATCCTGTCCCAATCTAGATTTTTTTTTTTTTATTATATGTAAGTACACTGTAGCTGTCTTCAGACACTCCAGAAGAGGGAGCCAGATCTTGTTACGGATGGTTGTGAGCCACCATGTGGTTGCTGGGATTTGAACTTATCACCTTCGGAAGAGCAGTCGGGTGCTCTTACCCACTGAGCCATCTCACCAGCCCCCCCAATCTAGATTTTAAGAAGAGTCACATGCACATTCAAGTTTAATGGGCTGTGGCTCTCAACTGCTAATACCTGGTATCATTCTTCCTATCCTCAAATAAAATTTGTCATTCACTGACACATTATTTGATATATATATATATATATATATATATATATATATATATATATAGTGGAAGGCACTGTGTACACTACCAGAGGAGAAAGATAAATACCAACCCAGCTACAAACCCTGTGATCTATAATGGTGACCTGCCTGCAAGACAGGCTGGTGCAATAGCAGCACAAAAGTTGTGGGAGTCACCAACCAATATTTAATTAGAACTTAGGCCCATACCATGAGGTGGAACCCATACCTGACACTGCCCAGCTGCCCCAAAACCTGAGACTTGATAGACCCATGGACCTAGCAGAAATCCAAATACTATTGTTCTGCTAAAGAATGTAGCAATAAAATGACTCCCAATGACATTCTGCTATACTCATAGATCAGTGTCTTGCTCAACCATCATCAAAGTGTCACCCTGCAGCAGATGGATGGGAGCACATACAGAGACCCACGACTGGACAATATGCAGAAAGTGACAGATCTTGGAACAGTCAGTCCTAAATGGGATGTCTCATGAAAACTCTCCCCTCGGTGCTCAGAGAACCCTGTAGAAGAGGAGGAGGAAAGTTTGTAAGGACCAACAGGAATGAGGACCTCAGGGAAACAGGGCCTTCTAAGCAAAGCATGATAGACACACAGGTGAACTCACAGATACTATGGCATCATGCACAGGCCTGCAAGGGTCTTCACCAGATAGGGGCCTGGTGTTGGCAGAAGTGGACGCAGGTTCCATTCCCAGCACCCACATGGTATCTAACAAACATTTGTAACTCTAGGTCCAAGGGGTCAAATTCCATCTTCTGGCCTCTGTGGGTACCAGGCAAGTACACAGACATATATGCAGGCAAAACACTAATAAACATAAAAAATAAAACAGATGTTCAACACAACTAAAGACACAAAGAACAACCCCTGGAATTTCCAACACATCCCCAAAGTGGGTAGTATCAGCCAGCGAGAACCACTGTTTTACAATCACATTTTTTATCTGAGTCACAAACCTATGCTAATCTTTCATGCCCATCAATAAATTAAATGTAGCAGGATCTTTAATCCCAGCACTAGGGAGGCAGAGGCAGGTGGATTTCTGAGTTCGAGGCCAGCCTGGTCTACAAAGTGAGTTCCAGGACAGCCAGGGCTATACAGAGAAACCCTGTCTTGAAAAACCAAAAAAAAAAAAAAAAAAAAAAAGTATCAGGATCATGAAAGATTTTCAAAGAGCCAAAGTCAGTGCACACTTACACAAACTTATCTGAACATACCCGACATGGGCATTGTTGGCTGCAGATCCAGTTTCCATTATACCTTTTCATGAAGCCATTCCTTCTCCCTGTGCTTACACAGTGATCCTGTTAGCCTAAGCTAACCAGAGACTAGCATTCCCTGGCAACTGCTGTGAGGACAGACACCTGACCCATACTGGTCCAATCAGACCTGAAGAAAAACCATACTCCAAGCTTGGGAGGTTTTTTTGTTTTTTGTTTTTTTGAGACAGGGTTTCTCTGTGTAGCTCTGGCTGTCCTGGAACTCACTTTGTAGACCAGGCTGGCCTCGAACGCAGAAATCCACCTGCCTCTGCCTCCTGAGTGCTGGGATTAAAGGTGTGCCCCACCACGCCCAGCTCAAGCTTGGGAGTTGTATGCTCTCCTCTTCCCCTAGTGAATAAGAAAGTACTGTTGTGTCAGTCATCTTGAAACCATAAGGAAAACCGACAATGCCATAGTAAACCCAGAAGAGCCAGGTCTCTGATGATATTCCTCAGCCACCAAATCTGTGAGTTCAGTGTCCAACCTTCCTCTGTGTTTAGTGACATAATTCCCCTCAGTATTTAACAATTAGATTTTATTCCCCTAATTTCAAAATGGGGGCGGGGGGACAGGCAGTTAAGTGGAGTTAAGTGACATGCCCATTATCATAGAGCTAGAAATTGGCAATGCCACAGCACTGGAAGGCACTGGGAGGCAGAAGCCATGGTCTCATTTTGCAGCCCTTACTGTTGTGCCTCAAACACCGCAGCTGCAAGAAACTTTGAAATGAGTAGCACAAGTCTGAGATTTCATTAGCATCATTCTGTAAATATTATGTTTCTTGGAGACTTGATTTTGTAGATTTCTGGCTGCCTGTGATTATTTTTTAAGACAGAAACTCTTTACATAACACTGGTCCTGGAAATCCCTACGTAAACCAGGCTATCCTCGAACTCATCTTCATGAATTCATCCACCTACCTCTGCCTCCTGAGTGCTGGGATTAAAGGTGTGCACAGCCTGTGGGGTTTTTTATGACAAATATAACTGACGTTTAAGAAAGAATAATTTTATGCTAAAATACAAGTTTTTGAAAGTTTTCACTGTTAAATATCCATCTTACGGAGGACAGTTCGAAAAAACTGTAAGAGGGGAGAAGAGTCGACTTCATACTAATTGCTCGTAAAGCTCCAGCTACACACACACAGAGAGAGAGAGAGAGAGAGAGAGAGAGAGAGATCCCCCAAGCCAGCATCCCGACCAAAGCTGACCCACCCCCACCCATAGGCCAGGTTCTGAAACTTGATCCTGCCAAGCAACCAAAGCCACAAACCCTGCAGCGCCCAGACCTGGCTTCATCTTCCCCACAACCCCAAAAGGGCATTAGCCGAGGACGTGGGCACTATAGAGGCGTTTTAACTTTTCAAAGTGTTTCATTTGCGAGAAAGCTCAAAGGGCCGATCCCACCAATCTAGGGTTTCACGCCACAGCGTCACAGGTGCTGGTACCGAGCCCGGAGGTGAAAAAGGCCTCGGAAGGAACCGAGTCTGGTCCCCAAAAAGGCGCTACGGGAGCGTGGGAAGACCTCCTGGAGGCTGAGAGGGGACAATGACAGCTGTGACGCGGCTCCACATTCTCACCTTGAACATGTCGCTGGCAGCCGCGGCTCCGGCAGGGTCACCCCTCCCTTGGCCCCTCCCACTTAAAAAAAAGGCAACTACGGTGGCCGGGTTGGATCCTGATTCCCTTGACCGTGAGCGCGCACGAGATGCTGCTGTGACGCTGCCAGCTTACCCGCCAAAAGCTCAAGCTCGTGCCGCAAGGTGGCGCGTTGCGTCGCGTTGCATCGCGTTGCTTAGCAACCGAGAGGGGCGCGGGAACCTCACAAATTTAAACCCCGCCTCCTAGAGCGTCCAGCCTCCTCGCGGGCTGTTGCTAGGAGGCAAAAGGCAGCAGTCCCTGTGGGCGGCCGCACGCAGTGGTGAGAAGAAGGCGGTTCTCTGGCTCCCTGCCGCGCCGGGGACCGGCTTTCCCCTCCGCCTTTGGGCTCCCCGGCTGCGAGGGTTGAGAATCCTGCAAGCTGAGGCAGCCAGGCGGTGGCGCCCGTCGGACGAGGGTAAACTGCACGCGTCTTGTAGAGAGAAGGAGCGGATGGACCCGACCTCGAGACATCGATTTACCTCATAAAAGGTTTTTCCCTTAAAGACTTTACCTTGCGCTGAACGATCCTTAAGTTTTACGTTTAAACTAAATGTAACACGTCGCTCACTTGTGAAAAATTGACCGGTACCGGTGTTTTTCTTTTTAAAGTACTAAAGTGTAAATCTGACAATGAAATATTGGTCCCATTTAATACCTGTAGAAGTAAAATGGCAGTATTCGGCTATTTGTGAGAAAAACTGGCGTTGACACTGGTTTAATAATTTCATTTCTTCCACCCAAGTCTATGGACACAATTGTCATGGCCGAGTGTCCAAGGCTGTGAAAAATCTAAGGCTAGGATTCAACTCCAGGTAGGCTGCCTTTTGAAATCTCAGCGCTAGCCTCAGGGAACGCTAGCGGGTCCGATAGAGACCGCGTATTTCATATTTCGTTTCTGTCCTAATTCGACAGAAAATGGAAGAAGCCCTGTGGGCGGGCGTCCTGGAGATGCGGAGATTTTTTTCAGTGTAAGGTCACTGTCCTTTTACCCAGAGACTGCTAGGGACACACCTGCCCTTAAGGAAGTTAGGGGGGTTTTATTCGCTGAGAGAGGGAGAGAGAGAGAGCGCGCGAGGGAGAGAGAGAAGGAAGAGGCACGCGGCGCGCGCGTCTGGGACAAGCCGGAGCACTTCGGTAAGAAGTTAGGTTTGTCGGAGTACCGGAGCTTTAGTTTAGTGATTTGTGGTCAAAGTTTTTTTTGTTTTTTGGTTTGTTTTTTGGTTTTTGGTTTTTGTAAAAGCGGGACTTTGCGGTTGTTAGCAAGCTTCAGGGAGGAGAAAGCCTTGAGGCTCAGGCTACTGACGGACCAACTTCCAAATGTTACGAGCGGCTTTTTTTCCCTTCTCAACAGAATTGTGTGTTCCGAGCCATCTCCATCTCCAGACCCTAAGGAGAAATACTGAATAGACTCGGGAGGCTCTGGTAAGGTACAGCCAAAGCGCTTGCATTTAATGCCGGGAGTTGCGGGGGTACGTGAACTAGGAAAAGAAGGAAATGACAACTTCACCTTCACTAAACTCTAACTGAACTTTAGCATTTCTTTTAAGTACGGTGTAGGCAACAAACCTTAGTATTAACAGTACTTTCGAGTGTCATCAATAGAAAGCAGGTATTTTCATAACCATTTACAGTCACGGCAGCTAACTAAAAATATCACTTATGCTCATTACTACAAAAGTACAATCGTTATTAGATTTTTATTTTATGCATAAAGAAGACACGTGTTACTGAAATTTCCTTTTAAAAGGTATTTTGAAGATATGACTAAGAATTTGGGGAGCTTCATCCAGACGGGAATGTAATAACTTCAAAGAGTAAAAAGTTATAGGTAGAATCAAGTAATCTCTTACGTATTGCTCAAAACACCAAAGGGACATGGAACCCCTGAGAGGTTAAGCAATTTGATTAGTTTCACAGTGTTCAGTAAAAAACTGGACCCCCCCCCAAAAAAAAGCTCTTTAGAAAATGTGTAAAATTCTCCACTCAGCAAAGTATTCCCTGCCAGTAAGGAGTGTATGAGGAAAATGACTAACTCTGAATTATTGCTCCAAAAAGCTAACTTCAAGAGCCAGGTGTGGTGGTGAGCATCATCTGTAGTTCCAGTACATGGGGTATTGAGGGCAGGAGGTTTAGCTTCCAGCTACTGTCTGCTACGGATTGAATTTGAGACCAGCCTCAGTTACGTGGGACCCTGTGTCACAAAAAGACAAGTTAACTTCAGCTCTACAGTGACTAGAAGGAAAAAGATGGGCGAAAGGGAGACGGGTTAAGAGGTTATGGAGAGATCCAGTATTTCTGATATTTTAGTATGGAAAGGGTGCAAACTGGACACAACACTGAGAGCACACTGCTTTCTTCTTAAAAGGATTCAAAACTTGACACAATAATCATAAGACATTTGAGTCTAGTCCAAATATAAGACTGTGGGGATTATGACCTTAAAAGCTTAATGTTATATGTGTTCAGATTACTTCTTTGTAGGGAAAATGGAAAAGTCCTCAAATGCAACAGGTTCTGGTGATCCAAAATCAAATAGTCAGCTCTCAGAAAAGCTCCACAGGATACACTGGGCACGTGCTGCAAAGATAAAAGCAAGAAAAGCGTAAGAAGCCATCCTTTTGCCTTCTTTTGTAATTCCACAACTAGACAAAATTACAAACTTACCCACCTCTTCTTTGTTTTGTTTTTTGTGTTGTTTGTGTGTTTGTTTTCTTAATGTGTAAATTAAAATTGAGGGGTTTTTTCTTTTTTTTCTTTTTTATTTATTTACATCTCAAACGCTACCTCCCCCTCCTGAGAGGTAGAGAGAGCCCCTTCTCCCATTCCTCCTCCCTTTCTCCTCTGAGAGGGTGGGCCCCACCCAGGGTTTCTCTCCACCCTGGAGCATCAAGTCTCTGCAGGGTTAGGCTCATTTTCTCCCACTGAGGCCGGATCAAGGCAGCCCTCAGTCTCTGAGAGCCCGAGGGTACAGGTAACTTGACTCTGTTGGTCTTCCTGTGGAGTTCCTATTCCCCTTCAGGGCCTTTAATCCTTTCTCCCAACTCATCCACAAGAATCCCTGACCTCTGTTTCAGTCAGCTGCTCTCAGAGGACAGTTATGCTAAGCTCCTGTCGATCCATGAGCATGGGAGAGCTTTCCCAAATTTTGGTATTTTTTTAAAATTACCTTCTAGTTGAATATTATGACCTTAGAATTTTGTAATCTATTAAAGCATGTTAACACATCTACTTGATAATACTACAGCCTTCGGAAGCAGTTTTATTATCACACATTATAAGTGAGAAAGAAGGGCTGGAGAAATGGCTTGGTGATTAGGAGCTACTTCTTAAGGACCATGGTTCTGTGTTCAGGACCCGTGTTAGGTGGCACACAACCCCTATTCCAGCTCCACAGGATCCAGCACTCCTGGCCTCTGTGGGAACCTGCACTCATACACACATACACATAATTAAAATATTTTTTAAATCTTTTTAAATGTGTTTTAAAAAGCAACTGAGAAAAAGTTAAGTGACTTACAGAAAGGTAAACCGGATAATAAATGATATCAGCTAAAATTCAAAAGGTTTATTCCTGTAGTTTGGGAGATTTGAGGGGTGTTGTTGTTTGTTTGTTTTGTGTTTTTTGTTTTGTTTTTGAGACAGAGTGTCTCTTTTTGTGTCCCTGGCCAGCCTGGAACTGACAGAGATTTGCTTGCTTCCATCCTTAGGTGCTGGGACTAAAGGCATGCACCACAATGCCTTTTCTAATTTTTTTTAATGTGTGTATGTTATGTATGCATGTGACAACTTTAAATGTCATCTTCAGGAATGCCATTCAACTCCTTTGAGCCAAACAAGCTCTCTCATTGACCTAGAGTTTGCCAGTTTGGCTAGGCTAGCCAGCAAGCTCCAAGCATCCTTGTGCCTCTACCTCCCTAGCACTGGAATTGCAAGTACATGCCACCATGCCAGGCATTTTTATGTGGGCTCTAGGAATCAAACTCAAGTCTTCATGCTTACATGCTAAGCTTTTGCCAACTAAGCCATTTCCCAGCCTGCTCACCTTATTTTTTGAGGGAGGACTCTTCATTAGACTGGAATTCACTAAACAGGTTGTCTGACTTGCCTAGGAGTCTCAGGGATCCACATGCCTCCACTTCCCAAGTGCTGGGATTACAAGGTTTTTTTTGTTTTGTTTTCTCTTTTTTTTAGTTTTTCGAGTGAGGGTTTCTCTGTATAGCCCTGGCTGTCCTGGAACTCACTTTGTAGGCCAGGCTGGCCTCAAACTCAGAAATCCGCCTGCCTCTGCCTCCCAAGTGCTGGGATTAAAGGTGTGCGCCACCACCGCCCAGCTAAAAGTATTTTTGAACACATCTTTTTATATGGGTTCAGGCAGTCAAACTCAGGTTCTCATTCTTTACCCACAAAGCTATTTTATCAGCCCCATAATTTTTTTAAGATTTATTTATCTTATGTATATGAGTACACTGTAGCTGTCTTCAGACACACCAAAAGAGGGCATTGGATCCCATTACAGATGGTTGTGAGCCACCATGTGGTTGCTGGGAATTGAACTCAGGACCTCTGGATGAGTAATCAGTGCTCTTAACCTCTGAACCATCTCTCCAACCCCCCTATAAATGTTTTTAGAAGGTAGAATTTTCTTCTCACACCTTCTCTCTTCACATTCTCTCTTTCTCCCTCCTTTTCCCTTCTGTCCTCCCTCTTCCTCCTTAAGTAGTAAGAATGAAATCCCAGGATCTCTGACTAAGGAGATTCTTAGTAGAGTTGTTACCTAGTATGTGCAAAATCTTTGGTTCAATTCCCATCACCACATAAAACCAGGTATGGTAGAGTCCCAGCACTAAGAAGTTAGAAACAGGAGGATCAAATATTTAAGGTCATCCTCAGCTGCATATTCAGCTCTTTAAAGCCAGAAGAGGTTACATGAGACACTGTCTCAGAGTCAGAAGGCAGGAGAGGGAGAGAGGGAGATGGAGTGAGGAACAGGGAGAGATGGAATGGATATAAGTGAAAATGAAATGTGGGTGTGTGCGCGCGCGTGTGTCTTACACAGACCAGGACCACATTCCCTCAGCCCAAAGTCACTGTGTAGTCAAGCTGGTCTTGAACTCTTGATCCTCCTGCCTCTGCATGCTTAAGTGCAGGAATTATATAAGAATGTGCCACCAAGCCAGGTTTAAATTAATTATGGATCTTCATAAACTTTTAGGTGTTTTTGTTTTCATCTCAAGGGAAATATTAATTATTCCATATCCTCATTCTGATTAGAGACCACAAAGGACCAGTTTACCCAAATGTTCCTCATTTGGTCCATCTTAGTAATGGGGAAGCATAAGAGGATGTAAATATTGAGAGTTGTCTAGGATTTCAGGAAAATGAAAACTACTTCATAAATAACTAATCTCTTTTTCCTCTTAAAAGTAATAGAGAGATTTCAGCAGCAAAAATACAGAAAGCCTGGTTCATTTATGTGGACAAATCATTGTTTAAACTCCTAAAACATACAGTTTGTGCAGCGGTATGTATTTTTTCCTCTGACAGAGGTTACTCCTTAACTAGTTAAAAGACCAGTTAATTAAAGATAAAACAGATAACCCTCTTTATCTCTGACTTAGATATAATAATATTATTTGTTATATAAATTTCTAAAATTGCTTATTTTTCTAATCTCAAATGAATATTTCTGGTCTTTTTATTTTTATATTTATTTGTATTTACTTTATTTGTATGGATTTTTTGCCTTCCTGTGTATCTCTGCACCATGGCATACAATGCCTGTGGAAACCAGAAGAGGGTATTAGATCCCCTGGGACTGGAGCGAGAGGCAGTTGCAATGTGGGTACTAGGAATCCCACCTGGGTCCTCTGGAAGATCAGTCAGTAGGATGAGCTGCTGAGCTATCTCTCCAGCCCTGCCCTCTGGGCTTATTTTTAATGTGAATGAGTAATACCTATTTTTCTGAAAGTAGTGCACTGTTGTATTTCCATTTTTGAATTTGTGTCCTTATTTGAATATAGGAGATAGCGATCTTCTAAAAAAAAAAAAAAAAAAAAAAAAAAACTCTAGATTAAGAACTGGAGGTTTAGCTCAGTGGCACAATCTGTATTCAACACGTGTAAGGCCCTGGGTTTGATCACCAATACTACAAAAAAAAAAATCCTTGAATTTAAAAATGCACTTTGCTTTTACCCAGTAGTTTCACTTATTTTAAGGGTTTATTTATTTATTATGTGTATTTGTGTGAGCCTGAGTGAATTCATGTGCACCATATGTGTACAAGAGCCTGCAGAAGGAAGAAGAGAATATAAGATCCCCGGAACTGAAATTAGAAGCAATTGTGAGCCACCATGAGGATGCTGGGAAACAAACTAAGGCCCTCTGCCAAAGGTGGACATGCTCTTAGCCACTGAGCATCTCTCCAGCCTGGCAGTTTCCTTCTAAGAGTGCATTCTACAATACAATTCCATTGTAGCCTTGATTCATAAACACAAGTAAATGTCTCTGTCTTTATGTATAAAGTTTGCAATATTAACAATATTCTGCAACAGAAAGACAACCAAGATATCTTATTAGTGAAAAGGGCAAGCCAGAACAGTACAAGAAATATAATCCTATTTAAATACAAACAATAAACAGATGCCTATCCTCTTTCCCCACCAAAACCAAATAAAACAGAAACCCCTCTGGTATGAGAATAGTCACATTAGAGGAATATTAGCAGTCCTGAATAAGTCGAGCAATATGTCTACTTTTTCACTGTCTTCCCCACAGACCTCTTTGTGTTATCATACAAAACTCAATTTTAATTATCATGTTACTGCTTTCCTCAGAATTCTAGGCTCTTAGTAAACAAATGAAGTTAATTCGTTATTTTTTATATCCTTGTTCGATGCTTCAAATTAATACTTCACATTAAAATGCTTAATCTTATTAAGCATTGTATATTTTATGGAATTGTCACTGGCATAAAATTGAATAGGGTCATTTAAGGAAAAGAATGGAAATTTTACAGTCAAACAGATCTACATTTGAGACCTAGCTCTTCCTCACTTATAAAATGAGAGTGATACTATTCTAATTGTGTTATTATAATTAAATGAGGATATATATATATACATATATGTGTGTGTGTGTGAAACCACCATACTACACAATAATTAATATGTGCTTAAAAGCTAGTCACTTAATACCATTATTATCCCTGTATTCATTCAACATTAAACACTTGTTAAGTTTCTTGGGTGTTTCAAGTACTGTATTAGATGCTAGGGATATAATAAAAAAATAAAGATGTTATCTCTACCTTCACGGTGCTTATAATCCAGTTGGAGACACAGAAAAGTTTATATATAAAGGCAATAGACTGTGGGAAAGTATTGTCATGGGGAAAAACAGTGCCTGTGATATCAAAAGGGATAGATACTCAAATTTGGAGAACCATAGTTGAAATAACTCAATCCCGTATGATGACAATTGGAGGAGTTGGGAGTAGAAAGGCTCTGTTGAACCCTGAGACCACTGTACTGTTCACTCTGCTTCCACTCTTATCATCAGTGACCTCTGAGCAGTTTACAGTGCCATCGTTTATTGCAGGAATATTGTGTGGCACATGAAATACTGAAGAAAGTAAGCCCCATAGAGGCTGCACTTTTGAAAGATCCTAGCATGAAGTGTAAAGTCAGATTCAGGTAATGCGGCTCTGTTAATTTATTTCACAGGAGAAATAATAAGAGATATTTTAATCCTGACTATTCTATTTCTCGGGACAAATTTCAAAAGGAAGTGTTTTACTACACTTGTAATATAAAAAGGCTAAGTTGCCATAAAGTCTCACCCCCATCTTGTTCATAAGTATGAGCATAGCTGTGACTTTCACCTTTGGATCCATGTCTTTGCTAGATTTTTATTATGTTCTTTATATGCCTTGTATTTGAAAAATACATGTACTTAATTCAGTTGTACAGTTGTATTAAGTGCAACTGTATTAAGTACACAAGGAAGAAGCAATGGGGTACCCCAGTTGATACTGCATAACTTTTTTTTATCTTTATTTCAGATTCAGTGGTGAAATGTTTCCACCTTGCATCGTGTTTAAAATTTTTCTAAAAAGTGATACCCGTGGCTTCACGTATTTCAGTGGGAAAAATTTACTAAAGCCGTCAAGTAAGGTGATGCCTCATAATGTGTGTTTTCTATTATTATTGCTTCTTGACATCTATGTAATATCTAAATTGCATGCCAAGTATATAGGCTACATTATTCAGCCCACCAAACAGGTAACTTTTTCCTAAGCACCATGCTTCAAAGTGTCTCCACTAAAATAAATTTGAAGTATATTATTTATATGAAGCTACACACAATCTATCAGTTTTCTTTGCGTTAAAATTTTAAATTCTGCAGAATGTTGGGTGCAATTTTATTTGTTTCAATGGAATTTTGTTTTTCCTTTGATTCTGTAGTGTACCTAGAAAATACATGCTGGGTATCAGTACTGAAAAGGTACTTTTAGGTTGAGTGTGGTGGCACCGCTCTGCAATCCTCATACTGTGGCAGGAAGCGTCGTTACCTGAGGCCAGCCTAAGCTACATAGTAGAGCCCTTTCTGAAAGAAAGAAGAGCTGGGGAGGAGGAAGAGAACTTTCAAAATCGTTCTTTTTGACGGGAGTTCTCATAGCATCTTGACAGTTCGAGAATTCTCGCCATAATTATGTCTGACATATGAATCGCCTGGGGAGCTTGTCACACTGCTGTCTCTACTTTTAACAGCAAAGGTGTACAAAAGAACTTTTAATTCGTTGGCCCTTGCTCTGAGTATAATAGAGTTTAAAAGGTGGATATAGTCATTTTAGCCATTAATAGAGATATTATCCTAGGCTGCTTATATAACTTTGTGGTAGAACATTTGCTAAGAATATACTATGCCATACATTCAATCCCAAGCAATGCAAAAGAAAAGAAAAAACACCTTTGAGGAATATGTTACACAAAAAGCATGGCCTATCTGAAATCACAGAGTGTTCTAGAGAAAAGAGGGCACAGGCCAGCAACTTCTGATTTGATCCAGCAAGTGCAGCATTTAGTCTCTGAAAATTACTAGAAAAGTAACTGACTAGGGCTGCTTTGCTTTTTGTTTTCAAGCAATATCAGAAAAAAAAAAACTCCACTTCACAAATGTAGCAAATGGGCTACAGGTTCTCATTATGCATTATGGTATGGTATTTCAAAAACATTAATATTTATCTATTATAAAAATTGGAATCCTATGGAGAAGTATATATTGGTTTATTGAAACAGGGTTTCTCTGTGTAGCTCTAGCTGTCCTGTAACTTGCTCTTTAGACCAGGCTGGCCTCTAACTCAGAGATCTGCCTGCTTCTGACTCCTGAGTGCGGGGATTAAAGGTGTGTACTGCCGTGCCCAGCTTGAGAAATATATTTTCATCTTCCTCTTGAGGGATAAATTAATATCATTATCATATTCATTTTCAGAATAAGCTGAGGTTGGTTTTATAAGATACCATC
>LR753371.1:306745-480403 GCA_902729485.2 Mus minutoides
TTTCCTGGCTTGCTCAGCCTGCTCTCTTATAGAACCCAAGACTACCAGCCCAGAGATGGTCCCACCCCCAAGGGGCCCTTGATCACTAATTGAGAAAATGCCTCACAGCTAGATCTCATGGAGGCATTTTCCCAACTGAAGCTCCTTTCTCTGTGATAACCCCAGCTGTGTCAAGTTGACACAAACCTAGCCAGTACACATCTATTGCTTCTCTTCTAAAGTTATATAATCAGACTTTTCCAGGAACTGAGATTCTCCTGGGTTAGTTCCACCATCCCTAATGTGCTTAGGCTTTAAGAAGTTCAGAAGGAAGAAGTCACTAGAAAACACTATTTATACATTAAAATTCATTAAAACATTGCCAAATAACTTCATTTTTTGTTTATTTATGAAGTAACTGTTAGAGGGGGAAAAATAGCCCAGTGATATAAAAAAGAAAATGTGACTTCCCTTTTCTCCAGCATCCTGAAAGCTTCATCACTTGTCTTGCTGGGTCTCCATCATCCACGTCTCTGAGAACCTGCTAACAAACAGGAGGAAGACAACTGGATCTTAGGAAATCCCAACTCAACACATCGATCCTTTTATGGACACTTCATCTGACAAAAACATGGAAAGTCAGAATGCACAGAACCAGAAAGAATCAGCTGCTCAGAGACGCCCCCCACCAGAAGAGAATCCCAGGATAAAATGCAGAGACTGTGGGGCTTTTGGGCACACTGTAAGAAGCAGAAAGTGTCCTATCAAGTCTTGGGATGGGGCCAAGGCACCACTACCCTTGGGAGTAAAGAAGGAAAAGGAGAACCAGGACCCACGGAAGATGCCGCAGAATCCCCAGAGTTATGAGACAGAGAATGAGACAGAGAGAGAAGAGAGAGAAAGACAAGAGAAGAGGAAGATGGCTCTCGTGCTCAGATTTCCGAAGAAACCCACAGAGAAGAGGCCACAGAGTTGGAAGGACACGACACATCCTGGTTACTATCAAAGGCGCCCAAGCAGACCAACATTCATCGGTTTAAGCAGGAAAGTATCCCTGAGCCATACTCAGGTTAGTGTGCCAGCAGATGAGAAATCTGATGGCCAGCTGTGCCATACAGCACCTTCCACAGAAGACATTGATATTATCTTTCCTCTTGAGGAAGAAAAATGTCAGACCTGGGATATCCTTAGCGAACCAAAAACAGAATCTGGGCACAGTGATGAGGACCCAGTTGTCGGTGAGAATTCAACAAACCAAAGCACAGAGTATTGCTTCTATCAAGTTCCAGAGGCTACCTTCCAAGTGCAGAAAATGGACTGTATGTTTAACATGCAGTCAGCAGACCAGCACACTGATGAAGAGAAACATTCCTACCTGTATTCTGCAGCATGTACAGATAGCCAGGATGCTGAACTCAGCTTCAAGGTAACCGGTGAGGTCCATACCCAGATTATCCAAAGTTCTACAAAGAAACTTCGACTAAGCTCCTACCAAACTCTCAAGAAAGGCACCAAAAGGCGTATGTTGGAGGCTTCCCCTTCTGTGCCATGTTCTAGTACCATTAGTGTTGAACCAACAGGATTACCTCAAGGAGCCAATGTTGAACAGCAGCCTCCACACAGCACAGCTCTCCTGAATTTCACTCAGTCTTACACTGAGTTCCATCATCCACTGGCTAGCCACGATCCAGAGCAACCCCTCCAAATGACCTTCACTAGATTGAGAAATGACTGCTGGAGCTCCAAGATCTTGGAAACTTCCTCATACTATATTACTGAGAAGACAATAACTCCTGGTAAGATTTCACTCTTCCTGAAGAGGTGTTGGGAACTATCTTCCTGGGTCCCTCGTAAGTAACATTATTCCAACCTCCTCCTTTGAGGCGAGTAAAAGAGAAGACCACTTGAAAACAGAGACTGCCTCAGGGGGACTTGTAGAAGACGGTTGTGTAGAGGGGAGGAGAGCAGAGAAAGCTGACTGAGCCAGTTGAACCAGGTCCTTTGCACAGCGAGGCCTGAGAACAGGCAAGATACTATCAACAGCACAGCAGACAGACACTTACTATTCAGATCACATAAACTGTCCTTCGAACGGAGCTTACTGGAGTGAAACGTTAAGGAGTTTTATATGAAATGAAGTCTGAGAATTCAAGTTGGCATGTTCGTGTGCTTGCTTACACATAAGTAGAAAACAGGAATTAACTTGTTTAGCATTCAAATACCTGCATTAGTGGAAAGTCTGAATGATCTCTACGACCTACATTTTCACAGAAGGTCGCTCTCGTGGGTAAAAGCCATAGTGAAGAAAGTTCTTTTGCACTTACAGATGTTCTTCTTTAATGAACTTTAAATACGTTTAAAAAAATGTTTCAGTGTTAATAAAGTTCTATAAACTATGCCAAAGAAAAAGAAAATGTACCTTATGCCTTTGCTAATGTGACACAGCTGTCACTCTCATGAAGTAACCAGCCCCAACAGTTCGTTCTGTTGCCTTCATTTGCCCTATGAAATGAGATTTTATAATTCCGTTTGTTCTTATTATTAAGATGTTATCACACCATTCAGCCTTTTTCAGTGGACACTATAATGTTCTTTTAATGAACAGAACATACTCAACTTGAAGAGAACAGTTTGGACTGCCCTTGTCCCTTTCATTCCTTTTCAAAACATATTTGACTAATATGTAAATTTATAGTTGAAAGAAAACTTGCAATGGTGGTGGGATTTTTCTCCTTCTGAGTTTACATTTTTAATCTTTGAATAAAAGTTTATTCAGCAAACTGGTCTGTTTACTTATTTTACTTATTTCTTTTTTGTTTTGGTTTGTTTGTTTGTTTGTTTGGGACGGTCTCTCTGTGCCGCCGTGATTGTCCTGGATCTCACAAAGTAGACCAGGCTGGCCTTGAACTCCCACAGATGCCTGCCTCTCCCTCCAGAGCTCTGGAACTAAAGGCATCCACCACTACACCTAACCCTTCTTGAACTTCTGGTTGCCCTGCCTCCGCCTCCAGTGTGTTAAGATTACAGGTGTGCAGACACATGTGGTGTATGGGGATCAAACTCAGGGCTTCTTGTACACTAGGTAAGCACTGGACCGACTGAGCTGCATTCCTAGCCTTAAGTCTGTTTCTATTATTTTGTTATGCATATGGGTGGTTTTGCCTGCATGTATGTCTGTACACCACAAGTGTGTCTGGTGCTGGAGTCAGTCAGAAGAAGGTGTCAGATCCCCTGGAACTGGAATTAGAAATGGGGGCGAGTCATTGTGTGAATGCTGGGAACAGAACACATACACTCCGTAAGAGAAGTCAGTGCTCTTAACTGCTGAGCCAACTTTCCAGCCCCTCAATTGTTTCTTAATAGAAGTAGGTCAGTTTTAGTTTGTTCAGATACTTAGTCTAAGTTTACTTATCTTTGAAAATATTCTTATATGTGTGGAATGGATGGTTGTTCCTGCATGCCTGTACACCACGTGCATGCCTTTCTGGTACCTGGGGAGGCCAGAAGAGGGCATGGATCCCCTAGAACTGGAATTGCAGACAACCATCGTGAGCTACCAAGTGGGTGATGGGAATTGAACTCAGATCTCCTAGAGGAGCAGCTAGTGCTCATAACTGCTGAGCCCGCTCTCCAGCCCTTCTAATTATGTATATAAAGAAGGAGGAATTTAGCACATTTGCTCCATCGTTCCCCTCCATATTTTCATTTCTTGTTGCAATTCCTTATTTTCCAGCTCTCATGAATTCACAAAAACCAAAACAAAAGCAAGTGAAAGGAAAGGATAAAGCAGAAAGTTAGACAATTTATATTACCCTATTTCAAGACTTTAAAGCTACAGGAATTAAGGCACTATAATGGTGGCATAAAGACAGATGTAGAATCCACTAGGAAAAAAATAGAAACACATCTATATATAACCAATATTTTCTCCAAAGGTGCCAAGGCAGGTCAAATGGTTCTAGAGCAGTGGTTCTCAGCCTTCCTAATGCTGTGACCTTTTTAATACAGTTCCTCATGTGGTGACCCCCCCCAACCATAAGATTATTTTCACTGCTACTTCATAAGTGTCATTTTGCTACTGTTATGGACTGTAATGTTCTGGTGGTCTTAGGTGACACCTGTGAAATGGTCATTCAAACCCTAAAGGGATCATGACCTTCAAGTTAAGAACTGTTGTTTTAGTGCAATAGAATAATGATGCGCGCGCGCGCGCGCGCGCGTGTGTGTGTGTGTGTGTGTGTGTGTGTGTGTGTGTGTGTGTGTGTGATCTCATTTCATTTCCCACTTTGACAATCTTTTCTCGGCATTGATACTTTACAAGAGAATTGTCGTTATTGTTGGTCCACCAGAAAATTGACTAAAGTCTTGCTACCCAAAGCATGTGCAGCCTACACATTGGCATCCACTGGACCATTTAAAAACTCAGAACCTAGAGACTGCAGAGATGGCTGAGCAATCAAAAGTGTGTACTACTCTTGTAGAGGACACACGTTTGGTTCTCAGCACCCTATCAGGTAGCTCACAAACACGTGTAACTCCAACTTCAGGGGATCTTGTGTCCTCTCTGGCCTCCTCAGGCACCTACATGCATGTGCACAAAATAAGTATTTTTTTAAAGAAAGACAGAAGCCATGGTCCTACTTCAGACCTCCTGGCCCAGTATCTGCATTTTAGCATCCCCTCAAGTGATCCCTGACACCACATCATTTGTAAGGACTTTCCTATAAAGCCTCCTACTCTGTGGCCTGGAGCACCACTGGGTAACTGACTTTTTTTTTCATGTCTGATTTTAATGTGCCTGCATGATAATGATGTTTAAAGGAGATATATCTCACATAAGTGTAAAGTTATTACACTTACAGGCTACAAAAGGATCCTGTGGATCCAACTGACAAGCCTGAACTGTTACCATCCAGCAGTTGTTATTTTATATTGAAAACTTCCGGGGGCTGGTGAGATGGCTCATCGGGTAAGAGTACCCGACTGCTCTTCCGAAGGTGATAAGTTCAAATCCCAGCATCCACATGGTGGCTCACAACCATCCGTAACGAGATCTGGCACCTTCTTCTGGAGTGTCTGAAGACAGCAACAGTGTACTTACATATAATAAGTAAAATAATTCTTAAAAAAAAAAGAAAACTTCCTATCCCTTTAAACTTCATTCATATAAGAAAAACAATAGCCACCCTTGTTGTTTAATTATTCTGTCTCTCCCTCTTCATTTCCATCCCCTCCCCTTCCCCTCCCCCTCTCCTCTCTTCTCCTCTGTCTTCCCCCTCCCCCCTCTTGTTTTTGCCTCCTCTCTGTCTCAAGTCTCATATATACTAGGCTAGCCTTGAACTCTATGCAGCTGGTCTTGGGCTTCTGATATACACCACCATATCTGATTTGTACAGTAAGTCCTGGGGATCAAACCCAGGGCTTCCTGCCCACTAGGCAAGCACTCTGTCACCTTGCTAGGCTGTCAGTTCTGCTTGGTCACTTTGGGATGTGGGAGTACAAAAGCTGTGGGTTGAATTCCTCATTCAGTCCTATCTTGATTTTTTGAAACAGGATCTCTCTGAACCTGGAGTTTATCAATTTAACTAATCAGGGTAGCCAGTGAGATCCAGGGATCTGTCCATCTCAGTCTCACAGTACCAGGATTTCAGATGTATGCTACAATGCCCAGTTCCTACGTGGGTACTGACGTGTGTGCGGCAAGCACCATACCAACTAAGCCATATTCTCAGCCCCTCTGGCCCTACTCGATCAACTATAATCTCGGATGTGCATTATTTCACATAATTCCTGTAAAACTATTCTGTATTTGAAAGCAGAAAGTAGACTAATGGGGAAGTAGGATGGGAATCATTGGGTGTAGAAGGGAAACATACATGCCTAGATATGATATAATGCCTAATAATGGAAAAGTAAGATCACACATTCAAAAAATAAAAAACCAAGTAACTAGCTTAAAACCTTACAACTAGAAAGTAAAGGAACTAAGGCCAAAGTCCATGTTCTTAAGCACTCCTGAGGTCAGGGACAATATTCACTGCACATGGCCCTCCCTCTTCACTGTGGTGAGAAATAGTATTCCCACTTTGTCTGTGAATTTGAAGGGACTTGGAGACACGTAAGTGAAATTTGAATGCTCATTTCTTTCTGCCATACTGTGTACATTTCAAGGCTGAAGCAATCCCAGCAATGTAAAGGCACCACTTCTTGCTACTTCCATATAAGTGGGAGTTTCCAACAAGAACAAGCAACTGACTGTGTAAGGCAGATGTCTGACAAAGAACACCTTGTCTATTAGGCAGCACTCTTTTTCCTCCAAACACCTCTATGTTTGTTTGAATGAAAATGTTCCCAATAAGCTTGCATATTTAAACACTTGGTCCATGATTCACAGCTGCTATTGGAGATGTGGTCTCTTAGCTTCTTGCTCTGGCCACCTGCTGCTGTCTCTGCCCTCCTATTATGGACTCACCTTCAGGAGCTGTAAGCCAGACTAAACTCTTCCATAAGTTGCTTTTCGTCATGATTTCATAGCAATAGAAAAGTTACTCTCTCTCTCTCTCTCTTTTTTTTTTTTGTTTTGTTTTGTTTTTCGAGACAGGGTTTCTCTGTAAAGTCCTGGCTGTCCTGGAACTCACTTTGTAGACCAGGCTGGCCTCGAACTCAGAAATCTGCCTGCCTCTGTCTCCCAAGTGCTGGGATTAAAGGCGTGTGCCACCACGCCCAGCAGAAAAGTTACTCTCAAAAACAAGCAGAGGGTTTGTCCTATGTTTCTAGGTGTGCTTTTCTTTGGCCACAGGACTAGAGTAAAGCCAATACAACTGAGGCAGTATATGAATAGGAAAACAGTGTAGGCGAGATCTGTGGTAGTGGCTCAGCAGGGCATTGGAAGAAAGGAACTGATAATAAATACATTTTCTAGGTAATCTGAGCTAAGGTAAAATATAATTATTCCTACAGAAATACCTACATGGTTTAATACTTGTTCAGTGTGTAATGATTTGTTTTTACATTTAGTACTGCTGAGCTGGTTCAAAACCCACTGGACATTGTAATAAAGTATAAAAGAGAGATGCCCCAGTGTCTCTAGAGTTAGTGATGTCCCATATCTGCTCTGTCACTCAGGGAGGCATGACTTGGGAGTTTTGACTGCGCTTACCCCACACTGGAGTTGGGTGGGTATCAGGCTATGGGAAGCCTCAGGGACACCGCTCCAGGGGTGGGGGAGTGAGTCTGAGGTCCCAGGACAGCTTGGGACAGATCTGGCTTGGGGGACCCCCCGGGCCTGCTGGGAGGCTGGGGCCAAGCCTGGTTCTCAGGCTCTTAGACACCCAGGCGCCGCTGGGAGCTGCGGAAGAGCTGAGATTGGAGTGCTCCCCCACCCCCTGCCGCAGGCTGGATCTACTGGGAATAGAGTCCTTGGTTTGTTTGGGGGGTGGCTAGCTGCCTTGGCTTGATAGAGGCCATGGCTGGGAGTGCTGAGAGGCCTCCTGTGGGAGATTAGAATGGCTCTTCAGGCAAAGACCTGCTCCATTGCTCCCCACGGAGGATCCCGATGAAAAGAGACAGTCCATGGTTTTAAGGCTCTTATTGTCATAGTGGAGGGTGATGATGAGTAAAACTGTACCTCCTTTTCTCGGGATGGGCCTGAGGTTAAATACCTTTTGCAGGGAAGAGTGTCTGGGAAGGGGAGTTAATTGGCTAAGCTCTTCGGGCTTAGGTACCTAATTAAAAATGGAGATCTGTTTTGAGGCTATGTGACTTGTGGTCAAGTCCTCTACGTGTGAAGGGGCTTGGGACATTGCCTTTACGTGACTGATGGCCACAGATCTATGGAGGACTGCGGCCTTGTGTCAGGAGCCTAGTGTCTGGGAACCAGGTAAAACGCCTGCCGTTCCTCAGGGTCACTGGGGTTTCCAGCCTCAGCTCAACCAGGAACCAGGCTGCCTTTCATGGTCCTACAAATGTCATCTTTTCTTCAGGTGCATAATGAGCAAAGAAATTGCTGAAATGAAAAGTGAAAAGAATCCACCCATGGGAAAGCTAATATTTTCATTAAACTGTTTACTTCGGTGCATTAATAATAAACTATGGCCACTGAAATATTTTCTTCCTATTTCATTTTTCCATGGACATCACCAAAGCTTTGGGAATTCAAGTCAAAATTTAAGAGGACTATTCTAGATAATAAAAATGAAAATTAGAGAAAAAAATATGTGAAGGCAAGCTATTATGTTGTGTTTTAAACAAAAATTAACAGAAGCTCTGGGTTTTGATCCTGCTCGGGGAATCTATTATGGCCTCCTCAGTGTTAACAGGGTTTCTACACTTTGGCAAATAGCACCTTCTAAGGTACACAGCGATAGAACTGACGTGAAATAGAAAGAGATTTGAATTTTCTTCTTTGCCAGTCTCCCTCCACATGAGCAGACCCTTTGTGTCCAGAAGCACAGGTCCAGATTATAAATAGGTGTTAGGCAATTCAGCCCAGCCGTTATCAGAAGGATAGATATATGTTGGAGGAGTCAGTATGATGAGAGCCAAGACAAAGAATTTAAAGCCTCTGTTTTCTGTGATTTTCCTCTCACTGGTCTCGCAGACACTATCTTTGAATGTAAACTGTTGACAGTTTAGAAAGAAGGGGAAATCCATTGTTTGCTTTTCTTTGGCTACTGAAAATGAAGTCGAAAGGAAAGGAAAGGAAAGGAAAGGAAAGGAAAGGAAAGGAAAGGAAAGGAAAGGAAAGGAAAGGAAAGGAAAGGAAAGGAAAGTATAAGCAACTTGACACACTTCCATTTGGAAGCCATGGGTTAATGAATAGAAAAGTGTGTCGGTTCCCGAAATCTTTTATTTCTAGTTCCTAGGGCATCCTCTTTAATCACCAGGTAAGTTTGCACTGACTGCTCTTCCAACAGACCCAGGGTCAATTCTCAGCACCTACATGGTGGCTCACAGCCATCTATAATTCCAGTTCCAGTGGACCTGACACCATCACACAGACATATATGCAGCCAAAACACCAATGCACATAAAATAGAAATAAATAAATACATTTTTTTAAATCTTTAAAAGATGCTCCAGGCCTGAGAGAAAGCTTAGTAGTTAAGAGCACACACTGTTCCTGTGAAGGACTCTAGTTATGTTCTCAGCACCCACATCAGGCAGCTTATAATTGACTCTAACACCAACTCCAGGAGACCTGACACCCTCCTCTGGCCTCCTTGGACACATTCACAAATTCACATACATATACACATAATCAAATATAAATTTTTTAAGATTAAATAAATTTTTGTGTTGTACATCAGTTATATTGCCTGCATGTGTTTATGTGCACCACATGTATGCAGTGCCCACAGAAACCAGAGGAGGGCTTCAGATTCCCCTGGTACTGGAGTAACAGATGGTTGTAAGCTGTCATGTGAGTGTTTGCTGTGCTTCCAGATGATCCGGATTCAAATCCCAGCACCTAAATCAAGTGTTCTTTTTATTTTAAAAAATAAAAAAAAAAAGCTATGGTCCCTTGAGGACTGTAGTCTCAACTATACCTGTAGTAATATTTTAAAACTATGCATCAATAGCTATGGGAACATATATCAAATGGTTTAAAAATCCATCCATAAGCCCATGCTTATAATCCCAGCACTTAAAAGGTAGAAGCAA
Organism: Mus minutoides; assembly: GCA_902729485.2. Lineage (NCBI taxonomy): Eukaryota > Metazoa > Chordata > Mammalia > Rodentia > Muridae > Mus > Mus minutoides. Next base: position 316,388 of record LR753371.1, read on the forward strand.
GAAGGCAAGAAATTTAAGCTCATCTTTAACTTCATAGCAAGTTCAAGGCCAGCCTGGGTTACATGAGACTCTGACTCAAAATAAATCCATATACAGATGAGCATGGTGGCTCACACCCCTACATTTAGAGCTGAGCTAGGACTGTCTCACTACTAAGTTCCTGTCCAATCTGGGGTACAGAGTGAGACCTTAACTCCTTCCCCCACATTCCCAAAAACACCTATATGATTTCCTTTTTGTAATGTAGCCTTTCTATTAATAGCAAGATAGTAAAAGACAGGAACAATTTTTGCTACATTTGTCAGAAAATATACAAAATATGTGCTGATGATTAACAATATATTATTTTTTAAATCTAATTTTTTATAGGCAGTGACTGATGCTTATAAGATAATGGGGGAACGAAAATTTTATCAACAAGTTATTCAAGATGAGTATCTTTTCCAGAAGTTCAAAGTAGCTGATCAGGTGGATGTTGTCACAGCGCAAGATTACATGCAAGTAAGGAGTTTATATATAGATGTTGAAAATTCAAACAAAAACGTTTTCCTGACCTCCAACAAAAAAGAATCATACTTTTTAAAATTGTGATTAAAATACACACAACATAAAATTTAACATTTGGGGGCCTAGAGAGATGGCTCAAAGATCAAGAGTGTTTACTGTGCTTCCAGATGATCCGAGTTCAGATCCCAGCACCTAAATCAAGCAGTTCACAACCATCTGTAACACTAGCCTCAAAAGAACCAATGCCCTCTTCTGGCCTGCAAGGGTATACAGCACGCGCGCACACACACACACACACACACACACACACACACACACACACACTCTCTCTCTCTCTCTCTCTCTCTCTCTCTCTCTCTCTCTCTCTCTCTCTCTCTCTCTCTCCCCTTCTCTGTCTCTCTCTTTCTCCCTCTCTCTCAGTGAACAAAATGAATTTTTTAAGCTAATAAGTGAAAAACTACCTCTGGTTTCAGGAGAAAGAAAGAATTAGAAAGCAATGAAATCAATAAGTGCTCTGTTCAAAAGCTCTTGAGAGTTCAGGGTTTCGAAATGGTGGTTGTTCAGTTTAAGGCTATGTGTCTACAAATGCAAGGACAGTGGACCTGTGTGACAGAAAGGGAGAGAAGCTGAAGGAATCTGTCTGGCATGATTCCAAAATTTCTGGTTTGCATAGCTGGACAGAGCAATGCTAAACTGGGGAATTTATGCTCCATACCCAAATAATAATAATAATAATAATAATAATAATAATAATAATAATAATAATAATAAATGCTTCTGAAATACTACAGTTTTTCTCCTAACAATCCATAGAGGCAATCAATGAAGAAATGAAAATTGTCAATAATCTGATTCCTAATGTAATAATAGTATATGTGCCTGTAGCCTCTTCATTTGAATACCTCACTTTGACATATGACATAGTGCCATATTGTCATTATTATTATTATTCTAATTATTTCTTTCTCCTGCAACCAGAGGTAGTTTTTCAACGCTGGATCTTGAACCCAGGCTCCCTTGCATGATAGGCAAGCACTCAACCCCTAAGCTAGGTCCCTAGCCACATATAAAGCAAACTGAATGATCAGTGGAGAAAATTGGTTGGCACATTAAAAACAAATGCTGGCATTTGATGTAAACTCATCACTCAGAAAATTGAAGCAAAAGGGATTTCAAGTTTGAGGCCAGTCTTGGTTACACAGTGAGCTTCTAAGCAGCCCTGAGTTACACAGCAAGATCCAGTCTCAAAGCCTAAATAAAGGCAAATATTAAAAGCTCACTTATAATAGAAATTAAAAACATTTAGTACAGTATTATTTAAAATATTTAGAAACACTGAGAATGAAAGTTTTATTTCTTTGTAAAAACTAATCAACTGGGAAGCCACCAGAAACCAACGCGTTGGACACTTTAAGTGGGGGAAGTATCTGTATGTGAATCTCAGTAAAGCTATGAGTACAGCAGATCCACAAGTGTAGCTTGATGGTACAGGGCCTTGAGTTCAATACCTAGCATAGTCAAAACAAAGAAAATCACGGGGAACAAAAGCAAAATCAAGAATGATATGAAACCTCTTTGGTACCTCAGACCTATAATCTTAGATGTTTTGGAAGGTGAGAAGGATCAGTTCAAAGAATCCAAGTTCAAAGCTTGCTGAGGTACAGACTAACTGCAAGGCCAACCTAGGAAACTTAGCAGGACTATATCAAACTAAAAAACAAACTTTAAAGGTTGAAGGATAGAGCACTAGCCTAAAATGCACAAGACCCTCAGTCACCAACTATCAGAAGAGCACTTGGAAGAATAGTGGCCTTCTGTTCTGTAGCAATAGAGATGAACTGTCTTGCAGCATCTTCAACAGCTGTCACACCCCTAAGTTTGAATCAGTTGCTGACATTTTAGTATTCACGTTTGATAAGATGCAGACTATGTTAGACTTCTCACAATGTGAAGACTTTTCTGCCAGTGTCATTTCATTCTTCGTGTCACAGCCACTTATGTTAGTAAGTTCACCTTCACCAAGTCCCTCTAGCTACACAGTTGTAGTCTCTTGAACAGTGGCAGCTTTTCATGGCTCCATGGTGTTTCCGCTACAATTCACTTCACATTGGGTTCTGATTTCACTTCCAGCGGTTTCCACATTTGGTATTTTTGCTGGCCAAAGTTGTATTTAAAAAAAAAAAGACTTATTTTTATTTTAGTCATGTGCATGAGGTAAGATTGTATGCACATGTGGAAAGGTGTCCACAGAAACCAGAAGATGGCATTGGATCCTCTGAACCTGGAGTCCTGGGTGGTTGTAAACAAACTGCCATGAGTGTGATGAACCTAGCTCAGGTCTTCTGCAAGAGCAGAATGTTTTCTTAACTGCTGAGCCATCTCATAGGCCCCTGATCCCCTCTTTTGAATATCATTTTAAAAATTAACATGTCACATGGGTTTATCGTTGTGAGACAAAGCCACACAACTACATATCTGCTGTCTGTATGTGAACTCATTAAAGGATTCACAGTAGCCAAGTACCAACAGATTTTTACAGACAGGACATGACTTGTCATTAAATATGACTGCCCACGTGTCACTAATGTAGTAGACTATGAATTGAAGATCTAGCTGCAGGGTCTGTGCTTTATTCAAAGGCTTGCAGTTATACTGTGAGAACTGGAATTGTCTGTCTCTTGTTGAGAGACTGGTACTACTCAACAAAATGGTGGCAACTGACATTCTGCCTGACAGAATGGGGTAAGTGTGCATGCTTGTATGTGTGCATTCGAGTGCACATGGAAGTTTGAGAGTACATAGTAGACCCTAAAGTCCTCCTGCCTAGCACTGTAGCTCCTCATCCCCATCCTTATCTCTCCAACACACATTTATAATGTTGAATTGAATATACAAACTATGTGTGTGTTTAAATTGCTTACTTGATATTTTAAATTGGAAAAAAAAGTAAAATAAGATTGCTGTATATATTACAAATAAATATAATGAAGTTCCCCATTTAGCACCAGAGATTAACTCATCATTTGTAAAACAGCATGTGCCAGTGTTTATGCTTAGATAAACATTTAGTGAGTGTGGTGCTGTGTGAACTGAAACTGCTCTGGCCTGGGTCCTGCCTTCCAGTAGGGGAGTTGAGATGAACACAGATAACAGGAAGGTCTAGTTGGAATGAAAGTCGTGGGAGAGAGCTGCTGATAGAGTTTGGACGTGAACACCAACGACTGATCACTGTGCATTTTTTCCCATGTAGTACTGCAGTCTTACAGATGAAACCCCCGCATCTTCTGGCGGCAAGAATAACTACTGGCGAAGACTAAATCTCAGTAACATTCCCAGGACAATGATGATATATGACATAGTTAATTATGCAGAGTCTGGAGTAATCTCGGACCGCTTACAAAAAGAAAAGAAGTATTTGTTGCAGAAACCCAAAACAGTAGAGATGCGTATGCACCAGCTAGATGTTGTTTCTAAAGTTAGGTAAAAGACCATTTTTCTTGAGGTTACAACCCTAAAAGCATTCCGATACACAGTCCGCTAAAGATGATCATAAGGCATATGGGAAAACTTAAACTTGGGAAGATTGTCCCAAACATATGCCACTTTGTAAGTAGAATACTAACAAAAAGGTACCGAGGTGATCATTTGTTCCACCAGTCTGGCACCACAGGGTGACAAGAGGTTGCCCTGACACTTGTAAAAACAGTAGAGTAGTAAAGGGTACCTTTAACTCAAGTAGGTGGTAGACACAAAGATGGAAGATAAGCCTCAGGCCTGCATGGCCGCCTATCAAGAGGCAGTGCAACCTGGCAAGAAGTAAGAGACATCCGAACTCAAAGTGGTGGACACAGCAGAGTGTGCCTCTCTGGGGAGAGGGGTCTTCGTGTAACTGTTAATATTTTTGTTTTCATAAATACAGCCAAAAGGGTTTCTCTCATTGTGGAGCTGAAGGCTTTCTCCTTCCCATTGAAAGCCTCATACACTCACTTGCCTGGTCCCTGTTGCCTAGAATCAATTGCCTATAAATTATGGTGGCATTCTTTCCTTCTTTACCAGTAGCAAGCAAACCAATTTGTATTTTGGAAAGCCATGTTGTGTTAGGATCTGAAATGACAGGGACAGAATGTGATTGTTCCAATTAGATTCCTTTTAAATTCCATTACTAAGACTCACCCAGCAAGCACATCTTATCTAGAAATGAAGCTGGCTTTCTTAAGAAAAAGAAAGTGGTGGACTTGTTGGTAATATATTTCCACACATATGCTTGCAGTGAGAAATATTCCTTTAGGCCGCAAAGGAGACACTGGCAAACATACTGACAAGTCTCAAGAGTGGAGATGAAAGGTGCTGACTCAGCAACATAGTTTAACTCCTTTATTTTACAGTCAAGGATATTCACTTCCCAAACAGATACTGGTCCAAGGCACAGCCTGTCAGCATGAAATAGATTTTCTCTAACTCATACATATGAGCATTGAGTAAAGAACTTAACCCTATTACCACCAAGGTCAAATAAGTGATATCATTTTCCTTACTTCCGTATATAACCTTGAGCTGCCTGCTATTTGGATTCATGCTACTGGTTATCCAAGAATGAGTTATTTAGGACGCAAACAGCTAACTAATTTTTAAATCAACTGAAGAAGAAAAATATTTTCATAAGACCATGTTTAGTTAAGTCCCTAGTCTGGGATCTCCCAGAAGGAAACCAGGAATTAAGTTGGAGCGCTTTATTTGGGAGATGATTCCAGGACCCACTGAGGGGTAGGGTAGTGAAATAGAAAGGCAGGCAACCCAGACTGTGTATTAGCAAGCCAGTTACCACTGGAGCTACCTGGAGCTTCGTCCTTCCTAAGAATTTTAGAGCCAGTGTAGAGCATGCAACTCAAGAATTATCCCACTGGATACACTAATACCCAGCAGCCACTGGTTAAGTGTTGGCAATCAGGGGTAGTAGTCTCAGATGCTTTTAACCTTCCCTGCACATGGAGTCTTGTTCTGAAAGAGAGTTCTAAGGCTGGATGAATGATATAGATGCTGGCAGTTGGATATTGGACTGATCTGTCCTGTGATAGTAAAGCCGAGGAGACTAAGTGCATGCATGATATGAGCTATATCAGATCCTAACACTGAGTTAATGACATAGTTTTCACTAGACTAGAGAGATGGCTCAGTGGGCAAAGTGATGATTCCATAAGCATGAGAATTAGAGTTCAGGTCCCCAGAGCCCATGTAAAAAACCAAGAAGGTGAGCCAGGCAGTGGTGGCACAAGCCTTGAATCCCAGGACTCAGGACTCAGAGATAGGCAGATTCCTGTGAGTTCAAGGCCAGCCTGATCTGCACAGTTAGTTCTAGGACATCCAGGGTTATGTAGAGACCTTTTCTCAAAAAGTTGAAAAAAAGATTTTTAAAGAAGCTTGCTTTCTCAACTGTTATGAAATGTAAATTCAGGTGTTAGTTATGGTGTTAAAAAATATGCTGGACACCAAACCCAGACACTATTGCAAATGTCAAGAAGAGTTTGCTGATAGGAGCCTGATATAGCTGTCCCCTGAAAGGCTCTGCCAGTGCCTGACCAATACAGATGTAGATGCTCACAGCCAACCATAGGACTGAGCACAGGGACCCCAATGGAGGAGTTAGGGGAAGGACTGAAGGAGCTGAAGGGGCCTTATCTGGCATCAATGGGAAAGAAGGCCCTTGGTCCTGTGAAGGCTTGATGCCCTACTGTAGAGGAATTCTAGGGTGGTGAGGCGGGAGTGGGAAGGTGGGTGGGGGAGCACCCTTATAGGGGGCGGTGTTGGGATAGAGGCCTTGCAGAGGGGAAACCGGGAAAGGAGATAACATTTGAAATGTAAACAAATAAGATAACAAAAAAAAAAAAATCATGCTGGAGGCTTGCCTCTGTGAGGTTGAGGCCAGCCTAGGCAACATAGTGAGACCCTGTCTCAAAAAATGTTTTTCAAGCGTACACTCCACAGTGTTGTCCAGGAAGGCTGGAACATGTCAGTAAAAACTGGCATTCAGTGCTGCTCTACATACTATGTGTGCTAGACAATTCATTACAGTTTACAATTTGCCTCATGTTTAAATCTTATTTTGTGGGGTCCTTTTCTGTCTCTAATACAAATGTCTTGTAGGTATCCAACCATTACAACGATCCGTCCCTTTTACCAGCCCTGGGAAGAGCAAAGGAAAATGAAGCACTTGGGTCGTCGATCCAAGCAGGCACAAAAGAGGGTTGAAAAAATGAAAAAAGCCTATACGGAAAGTAAAGAAGAGAAGGGTTCCTCCCAGGTAACTGCAAGTTTAACAAGCAGTGAATTCTCCTGCGTTATTATCGACAGTTTTCAAAACTGCCTATAAGGGGTTTTTTTTTTTTCTTTTGCACAAGGAAATACAAGTTCAAAGCTGAAACACTTTTGGCATACTATATCTGAGTAGTATGAAGCTAATTTCACTCTACTAACATCCATCTTTTTATCATTATTATTATTGTTGTTGTTGTTGTTGTTGTTGTTGTTGTTAATTATGTTTTTACACGGGGTTTCACTATATATGCCTCAGTCTGGCTTTGAATTCACAGAGTCCACCTGCCTTTGCCTCCTGAGTGCTGGGATTAAAAGTGTGTGCCACCACCACACCCAGCTACATTTTGGGTTCTTAAGCATCCAGGATGGTAGCACACACTTTCTAGTATTAAGAAGGCAGAGGCAAGAAGATCATGAGTTCCAGGCAAGCTGGATTATATTATTAAGCTCAAAGCCAACCTGAGTTGCATAGCAAAACCTTGTGTCAAAAATGGAGTGGGTAGAAGGTAGCCTGAAGAAATGGCTTAGTGCTCAGGCCTACTGGCCTCTTCCCGAGGACTCTGAGTCAATTTCTGCACCCACACTGTGGCTCCCAGCTAGCTTTGACTCCAGTCCCAGGAGATCTGACATCCTATTTTGGCCACTAAGGTCACTGCATGCACGTGGTGCACAGACATACATGCAGACCAAACACCCGTAAGCATAAAATTAAAATGAAGGTTAAAACTTTTTTAAAGAAGAGAATTCTTACACAATATGGGTAGATACTCTACTAAGAAACTGCTATTTGGCTTCCACATCAGCACACGCTGGCAGGGGCGGGGCGGCTTGTTCCACATGTTCAACCCAGCACACCCCTGCTAGTCCTTTTCTCAGAATGATAGCTACCTGGTGTGTGTGCGCTCAAAACTAAAGCAGAACCTCACTCAGCTATATTTCTACTTGAGATGAGGTCTTTTCTGGGTAACTTAAGATGGCTTCTCCTTCTAGGCTCAAGTGATAGTCTTGCTTCAGTCTCCTGAGTAGCTAGATTTATGAACTTTTAGTTAACCACAAAAGGTTATGCTAGGTAAAATCTGTCTCTGTACTTCCACATTTTAGTGATATTTATTTTTTTCCACATTTTTATTAGATATTTTCTTCATTTACATTTCAAGTGCTATCCCATAAGTCCCCTATACCCTCCCCCCACCCTGCTCTCCTACCCACCCACTCCCACTACTTGGCCTTGGCATTCCCCTGTACTGGGCATAGAAACATTGCTGGGCCTTTCTTCCCTAATAATGGTCAACGAGGCCATCTTCTAATACATATGCAGCTAGAGACATGAGCTCTGGGGGGTTCTGATTAGTTCATATTGTTGTTCCATCTATAGGGTTGCAGACCCCTACAGCTCTTGGGTACTCTCTCTAGCTCCTTTTAGTGATATTTATAATGAACATGTTTTCATACACTACTTTGTAATTTTAAAATATTCTTCTGGGCTGCAGAGATTCTCAGCAAGAACAGGCACTTGCTGACAAACCTTATGGCCTGAGTTTGATCCCAGACACTGTAGACATAGAGAACCAACTCCCAAAAAGTTTGTCTCTGACCATCACACTTCTGCCATGGTACTACATATATTAACTCACACACATATACACAGAGAGAGAGAGAGACAGAGACAGAGACAGACAGAGACAGAGAGAAGATAAATCACACAGTAGATAAATATATTTAAAATATTCTTAATTCTGCTATAAATTTTTGGAGGGTGAAGCTAAGTAAAAATAGAAAATAAAAATACAAAGTAGTAAAAGCCAAATATGAGATGCTCTACATTTGTAATTCCACCTAGGTACCACCAGCGAGCAAAACCCAAAAGAAGAAGGTCATCTTCTACACTCCATCTTTTGAAATTTTCAAAGTTGAAGAGCTGATAGACAGCGACCTGGAAAGTGAAGAAAGAGAATTATTCGCCTGGTATCAAGACCTCTATGTTAAAAATTCTTCGTTATTTTGAAATACTAATTGACCAAGAGCAAAAGTTGTTTGACAGTATTGTTGTCTGTCTATAAATAAAGAGCAATCAACTACAAAGAAGTCTTTGGTATACTTCCTTAATCAGTTGCATGATGCATTTGTGAGCTCTTTTGCATTACTGTAGGTGGGAATGGTTTTTAACCTGAGTTGATTACTTCTGTTAGATGCCCTGGAACTAGTAATGTACAGTTTTGTTCAAGAGAGGAAAAGAAAATTAATCCCAAAGCATTTGATTTAAAAAAAATTGACCAGGCCATGCTTAGCATGAATGTTTGGATTCATAGGATGAAGGGCTATTCTTTTTTCTTTTTCTTTTTTTGTTTTGTTTTTACTGGATGTTTTCTTTATTTACATTTCAAATGTTCTCCCCTTTCCGGGTCTCCCCTCTGGAAACCCCCTATCCCATCCCCCTCCCCCTGCCTCTATGAGGGTGCTCACTTACCCACCTACCCACTCCTGTCTTCCCACCTTGGAATTCTCCTACACTGGGGCACCAAACCCTTCACAGGCCCAAGGGCCCCTCCTCCCACTAATATTCAACAAGGCCATCCTCTGCCACATATGTGGCTGGAGCCATGGGTCCATCCACGTGTACTCTTTGGTTGGTAACCCAGTCCCTGGAAGCTCTGGGGGGTCTGGCCGGTTGACACTGCTGCTCCCCCCATGGGGCTGCAAACCCCCTCAGCTCCTTCAGTTCCTTCTCCATCTCCTCCATCAGGGACCCCCAGCTCAGGCCAATGGTTGGCTGCAAGCATTCACCTATGTATTTGTGAGGCTCTGACAAAGCCTCTCAGGAGACAGCCATATCGGGCTTCCGTCAGCAAGCATCCACAATAGCTTCTGGGTTTGGTGACTGTATATGGGATGGATCCCCAGGTAAGGCAGTCTCTGGAAGGCCTTTCCTTCAGTCTCTGCTCCACACTTTGTCTCCATGTTTCCTCCTGTGAGTATTTTCTTACCTCATCTAAGAAGCACTGAAGCATCCATCCACAGTTTAGTTGGCCTCCATTATCTTTGTTTAGCTGTGTGTTTCCAAAGCCATAATGGCTTTGGAAAGACCTATTCTGAATTACAATAAAATGATAACAGAGCTGCTGTGACAGCTGACAGGACGGAAGTGTTCCTAATCAGTATTACACACTCTAAACACTTAGATCAGAATAGAGCATCTGCTTTGGACATTTTTCAAATATAAACACTGTTTTGAGTAATATTTCTCCATTTCATTTTGAATTGACAAATTCACCTTCCTGATAAGAGCAAAATTTTTATTTCTTTTGTGATCCAAGCTACTGACTCATATCAAACATTACCAGAGATTATGAGGGCTAAGCAAAATGTAGCTATTTATTGAACTTTTTAAATGGATTTTTTTTTTATTTTGCTTAGGATTTAAAATGCACTGGTTTGGCTAGAGAGATGGCTCAGCCATTAAAAGCTAGGCTCACAACCAAAAATATAAAATACACCGGTTGATTGTTAAGCTACTCAGGCTTGACGCAGATTGTTAGGGTCCAAAAATCCAAAAGAAGCCAAGCAGTCACTAGAGTCCAGCAAAGCAGGATCTTTATTTGATTCAGGCAACAAAAACTGACCAGTCAGGGACAACAGCACAGACTCTGGAGCTGATTGCATCTTCGCAAGTATTTAAGCAAATGACAAAAATTCTTTGTATTCAGGCTGCTACTGATCGATCAGGACTGCATAACAGATGAGAGAGCTGAACTGTAACCCCAAGCCAGAATGGTACAGAGTTTTTGAGGTTCAAAACCACAAATACCTGTGTCAACTTATCCCACCAATCAGGATTTAGGGACAGGGGGCTTCCTTAGGAACATGACTTTGTGGTATGCCTGTCCTGTTCCCATTGGTTGGATTATTCAACTGTAGTGGGGTGACTAGCATTCATGTCTTTTTCTGCCAAAGCAGGGTGTCAGTTGTTTTTAGCAGAATGAAACTTCTTTGTGTGTATATACAACATTTCTGTATCCATTTATCGGCATCTAGACAGGTTCTTTAGCACAGCTATTGTGAATAAAAGTATGACAAAACATGGCTATACATGTATCACTGATGTATATTGACTTTGATATTTTGGATCATATGAAAGCTCTACATTTAGTTTTATGTGAGCCCTCTACAATGGTTTCTGGAGTGGCTGACTTTACATTTCCACCAACAGTGGAGAAGGGTTCTTTTTCCCCCACATCTTCACATACTTAAGTTATTTTTTTTGTTGTTTTCTTAAAAAAAAATCTCTGTCTTCCATTTATTGTGAGAACTGGAGTCTTTTAAACTCTGTGTATGTGTGCACGTGTGTGTGTGTGTGCACGTGTGTGTGTGTGTGTGTGTGTATGTGTGTGTGTGGTGTGCCACACACTTGCCATGGTGGGTGGGAGGTTAGAGGACACCTTTTAGGCATCAGTTTTCTTGTTTCACCATAGGTGCTGGAGATCAAATTCATGTCAAGCTTGCATAATAAGTATTTTTAACCTCTGAGCCATCTCACTAGCCCTGTTTATTCATTTGTTTGTTTTCTTTTTTTTTAAAGATTTATTTATTTATTATATGTAAGTACACTGTAGCTGTCTTCAGACACTCCAGAAGAGGGCATCAGATTTCGTTACGGATGGTTGTGAGCCACCATGTGGTTGCTAGGATTTGAACTCGGGACCTTCGGAAGAGCAGTCGGGTGCTCTTACCCGCTGAGCCATCTCACCAGCCCCTGTTTGTTTTCTTTACATAGTCATTCTGACTAGGGTCTGATACAATATCAATGTAGTTTTCCTTTATATTTCCCTGATGTTGCTTATACATTTTTCAAGTGGTCGTAATCATAGGCAACATACTTTTAAACTTCTACTTAATATTTGCTGGGCATAGTGGTGCATACCTTTAATCCCAGCACTCAGGAGGCAGAGGTAGGTGGATTTCTGTGAGTTTGAGGACACCCTGGTCTAATAATGATACCCAACATTAGCCAGAACTACAAAGAGAGAGAGAGAGACCTCTCAAAAATAGTTCATGCAGCAAATAATTTTAATGGTTACACGATAGCTTGTTAGATAAATAAAATACTACTAATAAACTACATACCAAAATAATTCAATTTTGGGGGGGAGACAGGATTCCATTAGGCAACCCAGGTTGTCTCAGTTAGGGTTTTACTGCTGTGACCAAGGCAAGTCTTATAAGGACAGCATTTAATTGGGGCTGGCTTACAGGTTCAGAGGTTCAGTCCATTATCATCAAAGTGAGAACATGGCAGCATCCAGGCAGGCATGGTACAGGAGGAGCTGAGAATTCTCCATCTTCATCTGAAGGCTGCTAGCAGAATACTGGCTTCCAGGCAGATAGGATGAGGGTCTTAAAGCCCATGTCCACAGTGACACACCTACTCCAACAAGGCCACACCTCCTAATAGTGCCACTCCCTGGCCTAAGCATATACAAACCATCACACAGACTATCCTAGAACTAGCCCACACTAGCCTCAAACTCATGATCTCATGATCTTGCTGGGTCAGCCCCTCCATATGCTGGGACTACAGCAAATGAGAAGAGGAGGAGCAACAGCAACAACAGGAGGAAGAGGAAGAGGAGGAGGGGGAGCAGGAGGAAGAGGAAGAGGAGGAGGAGGAGGAGGAGGAGGAGGAGGAGGAGGAGGAGGAGGAGGAGGAGGAAGAGGAATTAATACCAAATCCCCTTTCCACTAGTAGCAGATGAATTGTGATCATACATCTCAATCTACCAGAGGGAGCGCTGAACCCACAGGTACCTCCATCTTCCATTTCTAGACTCTAGAACTAACACAATATCTATTCTGGTTTGTTTTGTGTTTTGCTTTGCTTTGTTTTGTTTTGCTTTGTTTTATTTTGTATTGTTTTGTTGAGGGGTTGTTTTAGTTCCTGTTGTTGTTGCTGCTGCTGCTGCTGTTCCAGTTGTTGTTGTTGTTGTTTATATTTGAGACAGGGTCTCTCACTGGTTACCCCAGGCTGGCCTGGAACTCACGATCCTCCTGGCTCAGCTTCCTGGTGCCGGGATTTTACACAGGCACAAGCATGCTCGGCTCCTTTCTGTTACTCTAACGCACCTAGTTTGGAGTCCTCAGTACATCCTTGTTGGGGGACTAATATAACCTTCCTGAGTCAACAACTTTGGCCCTCCTGTCGGTGAGCACAAGGATAAACTTTTTGCCTGCAGAGAGCAAAATAAAAGTTTTCTGGGCTGGAAAACAAGGTACAACTAAAGTGAGGTGATAATATCAGAGGAGGATTAAGTGCATACTCACTCACTGAACATTAAAAGAACCCTCTGCTCTGAACAGACACTCATGCTTCTGGTAGTTAGAATTACACCCTATAGGAAGTTCAGAAGAGACTTTTCTGGAAAGTCTGACAAAGAAGAAAAAGACTTCAAAGTACTGGGCAAAGATAGTCCTTGTAGTGTGTAGGGAGCCATTCAACCGCTCTTTAAAGACGGCATCGACCAATTCAGCTGTTCTGGCATAAACGACTCTTAAATTGGCATTAGGCAGTGTCAGCTGTTTGATCTTGAGCCCGAGAACACCTGGTGTAGTCACGCGAAAATACCTGGTGTAGTCACGCGAGAGCCACGAGGCAGCTCGGTGATTGGCCAGGACAGGGTATAAATAGGCTGCTCGCGGTGGGGCCATTTGCCATTTGCCATCATGCTCTGCTAAGCTGTAAGTGCATCAAGTTCCTGAGTAAACCGTTGGGGAAGAAACCTGTTTGTCTTGTGTCTTATTCCCGCTGGACGGGGACGGCGCACGACAGTAGTGGTTTGAATATATTTGGCCCAGGGTGTGGCCTTGGTGTAGGTATGTCACTGTGTATGTCACTGTGGGCCTGGCCTTTAAGAACCTCATCCTAGTTGCCTGGAAGCTGGTATTCTGCTAGCAGCCTTCAGATGAAGATGTAGAACTCTCAGATCCTCCTGCACCATACCTGCCTGGATGCTGCTATGCTCCCACCTTGATGATAATGGACTGAACTTCTGAACCTGTAAGCCAGCCCCAATTAAATGTTGTTTCTTATAAGAGTAGCCTTGGTCATGATGTCTGTTCACAACAGTAAATCCCTAACTAAGACAGTCCTACAACTAATGGCTCAACTAACCAGTGAAGACACAGCAGCTAAGTCTACTCTACACAGAGCCTCTGGTCTGGTTTCTAGTATCCGGTTCTTAAATAATAGTTATCCTGAGCTACATGTGGCTCAGGATATGGGCATGAAACTTGTCTGAAAACAGCACGAATAACAAAGAAACAGAGGGGGAGGAACATTTAAGAGAATAGATAAATCATCTGAATCTAGAAATAAGAAAAAGACTGCATTATAACAGAAGAGCATTGTGATTAAGTACATACATATGAATCAGCACTTTGGATTTAAAGGATTAAAAAGTTAAAGAAATCTACCAAAGCTAGGTGGTGGTGGCACAGGACTTTAATCCCAGTACTGGGGCGGCAAAGGCAAGCAGATTTCTCTGAGTTGGGGACCAGCCTGATCTACACAGAGAGAGTTCCAAGAAAGCCAAGTCTGTTACACAAAGAAACACTGCCTTGAAAAACAAAACAAAAAGGAGGAGGAGGAGGAGGAGGAACTCTACCAAGGGCAGCTGATAAGATAGCTCAGTGGGTGGAGGTGCCTGCTGTCTGATGTCTGATGACCTGAGTTCAAATCCCAGGATCCACATGGTAGAATTACCATAAGTTGTCTTTTCATTTCTATGAGCTGTGGTGTGCATACACCAACACACCTGCACACAAAATAAATTTTTTAGTGTAAAAATTATTTTCACAATTTTAAAATAAGAAAGAACTCCATAAGGAGCCATAGAAAGCTAGAGAACATCTACAAGGCCATAGCTAAGGCCATAGCTCTCAGCATCTTTTTCTCTTTAATTATTTTTAATAAGGCCTCACGTAACTGGGTTGTTTACAAAAAGCAACATTCTTGCAGAAAAAGACAGGTGTCACCTTTCTCAGCAGTCAAATCAAGTGTTCTTCCATTCTGTAAGGCAGCAACTTGGGCAAGAAAAGCTAATTGTCTCTGTAAAGAAGCTAATGACTCAATGGAGGCTTCTACTGACAACGAAAATTGTTGAGATAATTCGGCGGTGGTATGAAGAGAATGGGTTAAAGTTCTTCTAGCCAAACTGGCAGCACAACAGAAGTTACCAAGGAGACTATACTATCAGCCACTACAGGGAGTAAACCAGCTCACTTGATTCTATTATCTTGGGGGGGGGGGCTATTCTAACTGAAATATTCGGCAGGAGTTAGCAAGGTTAACTGAGAACCTAAGGTCATGGGAAGACACAGCAATTCTAATATTTATGTCATAATTCCCTCCTTGTAAATCTAGGGCAGAAGTGTCTTAGCTGTGCCTCTCACAAAAGTATTCTCTGATTCAGGAGAAGCCTTTACTTCCAATTTCTCTTGTAACACCAGTACACAATTATAATTTTGGGAGCAAAACTCAATTTTAACAGTGTAAATAACTCATTTTCTTAAAAAAAACAACAACACTAAAAACATTACTTGTTACAAGTTTGGATTCTAACTTTTCCTATTATCAATGTTACAAACTTTTGATCATAATAACTTATGAGCCAATAATCTATAACTAAGACATATAAAAACTTTTAAAATCATTCAGAAACAAAACTGAAATGGTTGCACACATTTGCTTATTTAAACCAAACAAGATTCTCAATTTTTCTCAGCTGTAATTTCTAGAGAGGAGTTCCTTGTTACCTGATGGATCACAAGCACAGATTATTCTAGGAGAAACAACCTTCAATTCCACAATACCTGTTTATCAGTATTTTGTAACAACCATTTTAATTGCTGTTTGGAATAAGGGATAATAAATATTTCTTCAGGTTCTCTTTTAAAACATTTTCATGACTCCATCTTATACACAGCAACAACCCCTTAATAAGATATTAAAACTTTCTTTGGAAATGAACAAAAATGAATCTGCAAAGCCATTTAGTTCTCTTGTAGTAAACTTGATAAAAGAGAGTAAACATCTGGCAGCACAACAGAAGTTACCAAGGAGACTATACTATCAGCCACTACAGGGAGTAAACCAGCTCACTTGATTCTATTATCTTGGGGGGGGGGGCTATTCTAACTGAAATATTCGGCAGGAGTTAGCAAGGTTAACTGAGAACCTAAGAAATGAAATGAACAAAAATGAATCTGCAAAGCCATTTAGTTCTCTTGTAGTAAAAAAGATGAAATCTCAACCAATTAATATCTCTTAACAACCCTTGAAAATTATTTAGAGTAATTATCTTCTCTACCCAAATTTTCTCTGCTGTAACTTACTTAGGATATAACTTAAGTTCCAATTATTAAAAAAGATATTTTTCTGGTGCAACAACTACTTTAAAATTTTTAAGCTTATTGTATAAGAGCAAAACCTTGTAATAAAAATACCATTTATACACTGAAAGATTTTTAAGTCCTAACTTCTCGTATTGCAATAGAGACAGAAATTTGTACATACTTTTTTATAATGTAGCCATTCCTTGAGGCAAAACTTTTTCATGGTATCGCTTAACCTTTTTTCAAACCCTGTAACAATTTCTATATGTAGGATTTTTAAAAACAAAAATGAATTGGCTGCCTATATTGATGGTGAAATTTCTTCTAGCAAGCATATTTATCAACTTAGTGTTATCATTGACACAACTTATCTTTTGTATAACAATTATCAATTTTACTTACAAAGTTTACTGTGTTTCCAAGGCAAAGAAACGTAGTTGAAGGAACAAACTAACTCTTTCTTCTATTTGTCTCTAAACTGGTCGTCACTTGTCCCCACTTTGTTTATTAGACTCTATCTTTAAAGACCCTCTTGTAAACGTCCTATCCCTTCACTGTGCCCTCTCTACATCCACAGTCCTTCTGCAACATCCCTTTTCTCTCAAGTTAAGCCAGTCTCCACTCTCAGTGTAGCTCTATCCTTCATGTGCTAATTTATACACAAGGTCAGATTCCAGGGGAACAATTTAACTGTCTATCTATGCCTCTAATTTTTGACAGTCTTTTAAAAGAAGATTTATACTTAAAACATTTTTATAGCCTTAGTGCTGGAGACCAATTATAAGCTAACTTTCTGTTACAAGCAAAAAGCTTTTTCTAGTGTCCTGGGCGAGCGGGATGGAAGTTGCCAACCTGGACCAGTGCCAGAGAGACAGGGTGTGGGCAAACCAAGGCCAGGCGGCAGCACCAGGTGAGAGACCTGGCCAGTGACCCTCTTAGTGTACAGCCACCTGCATGTATAAATTATCTCTAGTTCTAACTCTAAATATTTTTTTTCTTAGATTTGCTTTATTTTAGTGTTTCAGGAGTAGTGTTAGCAATTCAGAAATATAGATTTTATTTTCCGGACCCTTGGACATTTTAAGAGAGGAGTTAATATGCTAGCAGTTGCAGTAAAAGTGGAGGTATAGCTTCTTGTCAGTACAAAAGCAAATTCTTAACATCAAATGTGAAGAGATTAGTTAAATAAACAGTTAAATGTCACTAAATTGCTAGAAATTTGTAATAAACCTAGATATTAGCACTACAAACCCAAAAAGGCAATATAGCATTATTATTTTAGGATATCTCTCCATTCAAGGAGAACAGAAAAGGCTAACTCCAGGTCCTCAGTGACAATTCATGTTTGTAACAATAATAATACTATATACATGCATACTCTTACTATTATTGCTAATACTTAGTATATCTAAATATTTTTCATTCAGAGTATCTCTCTCATCTCAGACCTCTCTAATTTCCTTTAACTCTATTTCCATCTCTCCTGAATCTACTTAAGCTTAGTCTTAGCTTACTTTTTTCTAGACCTCTATACACATCTGTCTTCTTTATTCTCTCTTTCTCTGCACTTTCTTATCGACTTACGCTAACTTTCTTACTGACTTACTCTTTCCTTTCTTCTTTCCAGTCTCGGCTATAGCCACTGTTATCCCGTTATTATGAGGGAGAAACGGCTTTACCCAGGATGGAGGGTTCTGAACAAGGTCCTGCCATACGGTGATGTACAGCACTTGATCTGGGTGGCCTCCCTGTTGCTGAAAAACCTTAGATTTTACAATAAGTATCAAATTTAAATCAAACGACCTCTCTGGAGGCCATCCTGTGCCAAAGGTAGGCCACTCTGAGGAGCACAAAGTCTGCCAGGTACCCTTTCTAACTAGAACAGACAAATTCTNACTGTTTTCAGAAAATGGAAGACAAACATGTTTTCCTCAGAAATAGACGGGGCAGGGTGGTATCGGGTAAAAGTTCAGGTTCCCATAAGAAAATTGTCTTTAAGTGCATTATAGGAATAACTCTATCTTGGAGTTATCTCTGGGTCTCTGACACAGACAGTCAGGCTAGGTCTTCTTGCTAACAAAGAGCTTCTCACTGTCTGCATTCTCAGAGATTGGGAAACAGGCCTTGGGGAGCATTCAAAGGCTGTACATTTCAGGGGGAAACATTTTGGGGGTCTTTCATTATCAAACAACAGCTGACACTGTAATGCCAATTTAAGAGTCGTTTATGCCAGAACAGCTGAATCGGTCGATGCCGTCTTTAAAGAGCGGTTGAATGGCTCCCTACAAAAAACCAATCATGCTTCCTTCCTTTCATATCCCGGACTCCACAGACTCCATGTGCAGATCCTCCCTCAAGCATTTAACTGTCTCCCTGGCCTTTGAGATCTCACAACTCTATAGAACCAAAGCAGAACACAAAACCTCTTTACTGGCTGGTGGCTGGACGCAACAGCAGAAACAACCCATGGCTAAACCTGTTTCTGACAGTTCCAGCTCAGAGCAGTAGATTCTCATCTCCAACACTGTAGAGGTAGACAATCTAGGGTAACGAGACACAATATATAGCAAGGGGCCAGCAACCCCTTTCTGGGTAACAAGGCCAGTGAAAATGACCCCATATATCCTGCTCTATTCAGAGGGCAATATATACAGGAAGAGGGGAGAGCCAGCTAGGTCATCCCATTCAGTGATGGGCATCCCAGTTCATCTCATTCAATCAGAAGATCAAACTGCTCAGCAGCTTCAAATTCAGCACCCATGACCACAGGCCACTTATCCAGCTCTGATTTTTTCCGGATCTCAGGAACCCTCTTTCGTTTCTCTTTCACAACTGGGGGAAAGATTCCAGGGAGCGTTCTATCCAGAACCAAGTGCTTCGCAGGTACCTTTGGGGGCTCGATTAACTTTGAACACACATCAGGCAAGTCTTCAAGTCCCTCAAAGCCCAAGAAGGATCGGCGGCCAGGGGTGGAGGTCTTGAGGCACAACCGAGGCGTTGTAGCTGACCCTATGACCACCTGACTTTCTGAGACATTTCCAAGTCTGGTATTCTGAGTGTACAGCACGGAAGTGCTGGAGGGAGTACCAGAGACACGACAAATCTTGAAGAGGTCCTCTTCAGGTCCTCCAGTGGAGAGTTGTTTTCTTTTTCCAAAAGAAAAAGAGATCCTACAACTCCTGCAAAGTGTGTGGACATCTGGGACCTCTACTGCATGAGCTACGATCTTCTTCAAGACGATGGCCTTTCTGACTGGAGCCGCTGGAGTTGTCCTCCGCCAGGTTTCAGGGAACTTGTTCCGGAGATCTGAGCCACATTTCTGCTTGGACAACTTCGAAGGCTTCGTAAGTGCAGTCCTAGGCCCAGACCGCTGGGCGGCCGCTCTGATCGTATTCACCGCTCTAAGGTCGGACTCAGTCTCCGCTTTGGTCGCCTACTCAGGCTTGTGCCAGCCAGCAAGTTTGTTGCTTCAAACATTTAGATTGCCCGCCCTCCTAGTGAAAAAGCGGGCCTTTTTTTTTTTAAGATTTTTTTGTTTGTTTGTTTTTTTAGTTGTTCTGTTCTGATGTTTTTGTTTTTGTTTTGATTTTTGTTGTGTTGTTTTGGATTTTGTTTGTTTGTTTGTTTGTTTGTTTTCAAGACAGGGTTTCTCTGTTTAACAGCCCTGCTACCCTGGAACTCTCTGTAAGCTGGCCTCAAACTCACAGAGATCCACCTGCCTCTGCCTCCGGCGTGTGCCACCACTGCCTGGCGTATTTGTTTTGGTTATGTGTATGAGTGTTTTGCTTGCAAGTTATGTCTGTCCAGTGTGTGTGTGTGTGTGTGTGTGTGTGTGTGTGTGTGTGTGTGTGTGTGTGTGTGTACAGTACCGGCAGAAGTCAGAAGAGGGCATTGGATGCCCAGGAACTGGAATTAGAGATGTTAGATGCCATGTGGGAACTTGGCACCAACTCTGTAAGAGTAGCAAGTGCTCTTTACCAACGGCCATCTCTCCAGCCCTGCCTGTCTACCACTTTTTCATCCTTACACAATTTGTTGCTTTAGCTGACGGCATCTTCCAGGATCTGGGGTGTGAGGATTGAAACAGGGTTTCTCTGTGTAGCCCTGGCTGCCCTGGAACTGGCTCTGTAGACCAGGCTGCTTCACAGAGATCTACCTGCCTCTGTCTCCCCAGTGCTGGGATCAAAGGTGAGCAGCACCACCACACCCTGCTAGGATCTGGATTTTTTTTTTTTTATTGAATATCCACCAAGTAGCTAAAATTCTTTTTAGAAAAACAACCTAAAAACTAATTCAGCAAATATATATTCAATGTGTATTATATGTTTGAATGTGTAATAATTTTAAAACTGTTTTCATCATTTCAAGCAACTTGACACACCCTTCTTTAGGAATAAATTGGTGGTGTTCATGTTATAGCATTATCTTGGTCTCTATATTAATGAGTTTACTATTACTGTGACAAAATGCCAGAATTGGTCAACCTGTAAGAAAGAAATAGTTATTTTGGTAGTGAGTTTTCAGGCCTGGGTTTTTTGGCACTGTCCTTTCAGGCCTTGGAGACACAGTGCACTGTGGCAGGACTGTGTGACAGAAAAGGCCTGTTCAGCTCATGGTGGTTGGGAAAGAAAGAAAAACAGGAAGGGGCCAGGGTCCCTGTATCCCTCCTTTGATAACTTGTCCCAGGTCTCACCTCTGAATCGGTCCACTACTGTCCAATAGTGTAACCAGCTAGGGATTAAACCTTTAACATACTTTCAAGCCAACAGTCTCCAGTTCGGAAGACAGCTCCAAAAATGGTTGGCCTAGCCAGGTGGAGTCCACACCTGTATGCTCAGCACTTAGGAGGCCAAGATTGGAGGGCTGCTCTGAAGTCGAGGCCAGCCTACTATGTTACTAAGTGAGTTCCAGGATATCATAAGCTACAGAATGAGTCTATCTCAAGAAGAGACAAAAGAAAAGAAAAAAAAAGGAAAGAAAAGGGAAATAAGTTGTTTTACATTAGTCGGGCATGGTAGCACATGCCTTTAATCCCAGCACTCGGAGGCAGAGGCAGGAGGATTTCTGAGTTCGAGGCCAGCCTGGTCTACAAAGTGAGTTCCAGGACAGCCAGGGCTATACAGAGAAACCCTGTCTCGAAAAAAAAAAAAAAAAAAAAAAAAAAAAAAAAAAAAAAAAAAAAAAAAAAAAAAAAAAAAAAAAAAAAAAAAAAAAAAAAAAAAAAAAAAAAAAAGGTGTTTTACATTACTAGCTTATGGCTTATTTTCAAATCAAACTAGTATCTATAATATAGTAAGATTATAAAATTAACCAGGTTTTAGTAACAGGAGAATTTTTTCAACTCTACTATTAAATTTTTGACTAGAAACACATGAGAAGTCCAATATCTTTAGCCAGGAAAGATGCAGAGCAAGTTAATATGGCCAACATCTAAAACTGTTTGCTCCTCGTCAGTTTAGGATAATAAATAATTTACACTATTATATTCAACTATCATTCATAGAAATGACATTAAGCTTAAAATATTCAAGTGTGCCGTTTTTTAAAGTTCTCAAAGAGTAAATCATTTTCTTCTGTATTTTTGGAAAAGTGAATATTCATTTTTCCCTGGTGATATTAAATTATGACAATCTTTGGCATTCAAATTAACCTGTCAAATTACATCCTCCCCAATTCTCTAACATTTGCAGATATGAGAAGCTTCTGAAAATGAAAATAAAAAGACATGATAGTTATGGCCCACAATTAAAAAAAAATATGCTGTTCCTTCATAGAAATCTTTAAAGACTCAAAGCATGTTTTGGATCAATAACTATGACAGATTTCTATAAATAAGCTTTCAGTGTTAAAAGATGTTGGATCAGCATTTCCGGAACTCTATGACTAATGCTGTTATACTATCTGTCTGAAGAGTTTAACTGTGACGTCATCTCTTCAGAAACTTTAAATATTAATCCATAGGTTATTTTTAGCATGCCATTGTTTTTTCTGATTCAGGATACTTTGTCTCCTTGTACAAAGAAATGAACATAATTCTTTTACCCTGCTAGAATGAATAAGGTCAGAGGGCAGTATTTAGATTTGCACCCATTTCGGCCAAATTAAAATTTCTCTATGAAAAGACAGAACCTTACCAGGCTCTTTCCCTTCCCAAATTATGAATGAAAGTACATCAAAGGGATTAATTTATTTTTGAGACCTGCCATCAACTTTTGCCCAGGCTGCCCTCCAACTCTCAGACTCCAGCCTGCCTTCTGTCCCAGTCTCCAGCGTGGGCAAGACTTGAGCCACGTGCCCACTGTGCCTGGCAGAAACATTATTTCTGATAAAAATTCTGGGCCATTTGTGTGGAATACATTTCCATAGTTCAAGTAATTTTACAACAAATTAAATCATGGTATTCATGTTTCTCTTCTAATATCATGCAAATATTTCTGTGGAAGCTAATTTCACTCCCTTCCAACCATACTGTAGCAGAGGCTATAGACAGGCTGCCTGGATCTCCTGGCCTTTACCCAGCTTCTAACTTGCCAATCCCTAGGCATCTTTGTTTATGGCAGATGCCCGTGGGCAAAAGAGGTAGGGAATCAACTCGGCTCTTAAGTTGCTCTCCCTCAGAGGCTGAGAAAAGTGGGTCGGAGATATCCCAGCTCCTTCTGCCTTGTGTGTGAGCTTTATTGATGGGTCTCAGAATTTTCCAGAGTTGAGTTTGAGGCCCCCACACTGGTCACGACTTTAACACACCTCCTTAGTTGGCTTCCTTTTTTAGTGGTTTCCTCACTTTCCGAAGGTAGATTTCGGTTTGGGTTTTGGTTTGATTGTGTTTTTGAACCTTCTCAGTGGCAGCAGCCTTGCCTGCACTTTGACTTCTGTCAGCATGAGGCTCGCCAACCTGCAGGGCTCGGCTTTGTTCTCTCCTCTGCACTTGAATTTGTCATTTTCCGGACTTACATTGCAGAGAACAGAGCAAATGTCAATTTTGTTAGGAAATGGCTTTCCGGCTACTTCTGGATCTGTCTTTTTTTTTTTTTTCTCTCTCTCTTTGTCAAAAGACAGTCATTTTATTCCTCAGCTAATCCCTCAAGATAAACAAATCTGCAATTGGTTCTGGCAACCTGGAGAGAAAAAAAAAATGGGTCTCTCGAGTTGCTACAATCAAATACAAGTTCCAGTCAGTGATTTCAAGGGTGCCATTCGGCTTTAAAATTCAGTAAATTTTATCTCAAACTCCAAACTATCCTATAAAATTGAAGAAGAAGGAATATTTCTCAACTCATTTTACAAAGACAATGTCACCCTAATAGCAAAAGCAGACAAAGTCTGTACAACTGGAAAAGGTTACAAGTCAAATTCTGAAATATCAAAAAAGAACTGTATGCACCAGTCAATTGGAGGTGTCCTTCAGAAGGTGTTTGATATTCAGAAATCAACCAGGGCTGGTTCAGCAGTTTAACAGCACTTGATGCTCTTATAAGGGACCTAGTTTAGATTCCCAGCACCCACATGGCAGCTCACAGTCATCTGTAACTCCAGTTCCAGGGTAATCTGTCACCCTCGAGCCCCCGACACGAAGTACACATACAGACAAGCACTCTAAATATACACATAAAATAATTTTTTAATCTAAAAAATTGAACAACCAATGCAATCTTTTAATAGGCTGAAGTAATTGATTCAAAAAAGGAGAAAAAAGAAAATTAATAATAATAAAAAAGGGCCACAATGCCATTTAGAATAACTGTTTAAGCCAAGTGTGGTAGCAGATCTCTGTGAGTTCAAGGCCAGCCTGCTCTACATAGAGAGTTCCAGACAAACCAAGGCTGCATAGTGAGTCCCCTGTCTCAAAAAATTATGTTTCAAAAAAATACCTAGGAATAAGTCTAACAAGACATATATAATATATAAATTTTAGAATGCTGACGAAAAGAATATAGTTTCGAAATGCCAGATTCAGTATGCAGGTAAATCCTGCCCAGATTGATATACAGGTTTGACACAAGTCCTATCAGATCCGGCAGGACTTTTTTGGTAGATGTGAGCTCATTTGTTTTTTAAAATTGTATTTACTCTTTTTTCAGAGCCCACATTTTATCCCCCTCCCAGTCCTGACTGTTCCTCCCCCAACCCAGTCTCCACAAGGATGTCCCTACGCCCCACCCCCACCCCATCTGACCTCTAAACTCCCTGAGGCTTCCAGTCTCTTGAAGGTTAGGTGCATCATCTCTGACTGAAAACAGACCCAGAAGTCCTCCACCGTATGTGTGTTGGGGACCTCATATCAGCTGGTGTATGCTGCCTGGTTGGTGGCCCAGTGTCTGAGAGATCTCGAGGGTCCAGGTTAATTGAGACTGCTGGTCCTCTTACTGGGTTGCCCTTCTCCTCAGCTTCTTCAAGCTCATTCCAAAAGTTATGTGCAGAAGACAAAGGAACTAGAATGTTGAAAACTATTTTAGAAAAAGAGGAATTAATTAGGAATAATGAAAGGAATATCAACATAAGACAGCTACAGAAATCTAGGCAGCATGAAACCAGCAGAAGAAGAAACATAGATCAATGGAGAAACGCAGCCTGTAAATGGACCAAATAATTTTTAATGAAAATAATTTTTTAAAAGGTGCAAAGGCAACTCAATGGAAAAAAGAATAATCTTTCCAACAAATGTCACTTAATTGATTAGCCAGCCATAAGCAAAATAAAAACACAAAAATGTAACCTGAATAGTACACAGGAAAGAAATTAAAAATAGATCATGAATTTTAATACAGAAACTTAAAACTTTTAAAGGAAAGTTTAAGAAAAGAATCATCAGTAACTGGAATTATAATGGTTTATTTAGACAAGACACCAAAAAGACAATCCATAAAAATTAATAATTGGACTTTAGAATAATTATCTTTTGTATAATGAAAGACCGTGCTGAAAGGATGGAAATACAAGCTACATACTAGGTGAAAATATTTGCAAATAATATGTCCTACTGTGACAGGTCCCCAGACCTTAGTAGGCCCCAGACTTTAGCACAACTGACTCCATGATGGAAGTACCACTCAAGCCGTAAAATTCAGCATGTAGACAGCACCACCTGCCAAAACTGAAACAAAGGCCTAATCCATCAAAGTCCATGTTGTGGAAAAGTCTCTAAATGGACTAACCTTGCTTTTTGGTTTCTGTAGTTCTGCTTCTGGCTAACTCTTCTTGTTAGCTAATGTATGTCAACCTTTTTGCTTAAATGCTAAGAAAGGCCTTGTGATCCCAAGGACCCAGAGTAATCACTGACCAGCTAATAAAGACTTTCTGTTGACTTAAACCCATGTCCAAGAGCAGGCTTCTCTGGTGGATACCTCACAACACTACAGAGGACTTGTTTCCTGAATGTGTAAAAGAAGGAAAGGGAGGAGGGGAGGAAGAGAACAAGGGGAAGGGAGCAGAGGGAGCAAGGAGGTAGAGAAGGTCACTGTTCACCCAACAAGTGAAAAAAAAAAAAAACCAATAATAGGACCAAATGCTTGTGTGTGCTACAATCCAAATAACCACAGAAGTCAGGAACCTAGTAAGGGGAGAATCTCCCAAAGGGTAAATAAAATAGTGTTATGGAGAGATGAAGGACAAACTAAAGTAGAAGGATTAAATTACAATGGGGATGGAAGAGTGGGGTAAGACGGAATATATATGGGGAGGGACATCTAAGACTAAACGTCTTTTGAAGAACCATATGGGAACCTACTGTTGAAGAAGCTTCCTAAAACATGTACATACATAAAAGAAATGTAAAGGGAATCTCCATGAAGGGGATAGTGCTCCAACTAGACATCTTACGCCACCAAATTCAACCTCTGATGCCCGAAATGGGATCTATCCTACTGAGTCATTGGCCAAAGGGGCTCTAAGATCCCCCAAATATCACAGGCTGTTGCCAAGACTGCTAGTTACCCCCCATACCCTCCATTACCATAAGGATGGTAAGGCTCTATTCCTGAAAACACTAAAGGAACACAACAATACAATGGCTTCTGGTAACATATTGTTATACCCATAGATCAGTCCTCACTCAACCCTTATCAGAAAAGCTTCTTCTTGCAGCAGATGGGAAGTAACATAGAAATCCATAATTGGACAATGTGCAATGAGTGAGCCTTTGGAACACACAGACCTAAGTGGGGTATCTTCCTAACCCCCCTCAAGGCCCAGAGGTCTAAGTAGAAGAGAAGACTGAAAGACAGGGAGAATCAGGTAGTGGTGACTCCAAGGAAACCAGTCTTTCGGGGACACTGAGACTGGTACACAGGAACTCACAGAGACTGTAGCAACACAAAGAGAGCCTGCACAGGTTCCAGCCAGACAAGTTCCCAGCACTGAGAGGGGGAAGTGGACATATGCTCCCACCTCTAACCAAGAAGTTATTTGTGATTGATACCTGCTGGCAAAGGGGAGGTTTTCTGTAATGGAGTATCACTGGTCATGTAAGCCACACTCGAGGGCAGGCCCCATGACTAGGAGTAGGTGGCCAACACAAAGCAAATTCCATGGGCTTTTTTTTTTGAGGGGAGTTGCTCTTGCTTATTTCTTTATTACTTTTTTTTGTCTCGTTGGACTTTTTTGTTTATTTTGATTCCTGGTTTTTTTGGGGGGTGGTAATATCTGTTTTTGTTTTGAGAGAAAGAGAGAAGAGGGGAGAGGGGATGAGAGAGAGGAAAAAAACATGAAGTTAGGTGGGTAAGTAGGTAGGGAGGATCTGGGAGGAGTTGAAGGAGGGAAAACATGATCAAAATATATTGTATGAAAAAATATTAGAGCCTGGAGAGATAGTTCAGTGGTTAAGAGCATTTGCTACCTTTGCAGAGGACTGGGGTTTGATTCCCAGCACCCACATGGTAGCTCACAACCACCTGCAACTGGTAACTCCAGCTTCAGGGGATCCAACACCCTCTTCTGGACTCCTATGGCATTTATACATATAGCATACACACACACACACACACACACACACACACACACACACACACACAAATAAATAAATAAATAAATAAATAAATAAATAAATAAAATTAAGGAAAAGAATAATCTTTTTTTTTTGGCAGCGAATTTCAGAGCTTTATTGGGTAGGACAGAGAGCCACATTTCTGCTTGCTCACCCAGAAACATTTAAAAAACTGTTATTGCGCTGAGATCCCTGGTGATCTCCTTCATGACCTCCATTGGAGTTTGAAGAGAGTATAACCAGGAAAGCTCAAAGGGAAAAGAATAATCTTATTAAATAAAATAATCTTAATAAATAAAATAATATCAAATGCTAGTAAGGATGTGGAGGAATTGTATCACTTCAGTAGTAGAAATGTAAAGTGATCTAGCCACTCTGGAAAACAGTCAAAACTAAGCCTGCATTAGCCATGTGACTGAATATTCCTGTTGTTAAACATTTATCCTGAAGAAACCTTAGTCCAGAAAAACCCTGTGTATGAATGCTCACAGCAGCTTAACTCCCCAAAGCAAAATGCTAGACACATCCTAAACCCATCTTGGTGGGTGAATGATTGGACAAACTTCTGTATAGATGTAGAATAGAATCATATTTTGGAAGCAACAGAAATGAATTATTGATATTTTAGCAACAACTTGTACGGACCTCAAGCTCATTATTCACAGGGAAAAGAAGTTAACCTCAAAAGGTTATACACTGTATGATTCCATCCGTATAATATGCTCGGAATAACAAAACGGTAGAGAAGAACAAATTAGTGGTTTCCAGGCAACAAGAACAGGAGGCCAGAATGGAAACTACATGCAAATGCAAAATTCTGAGATAGTATTCCTTAGTGACTGTGGAACACGTCTGAGTCTTGATTGTGATGATCAGTACATAAATCTACACATATGATAAAATGTGCCCTCAAACCTACACAAGCAAATGCAACATAAAAACGGTAAATATTAAACCAAGTGCGGTGGCACATGTCTATAATCCCTGCACTGTGGAGATGGAAGCAGGGGAATCAGGAATTGAAAACAAGCCTTGGCTGCTACATAGAGAATTTAAGGCCTGCCAGGGCCACATGAAACCGTATTTCAAGAAAACAGTATGAACCAATAGTGAAAATGAATATCTATAAGACAGTGAACAATAATTAACTGATTATTAATAATTAACTGATTACAGTAATTTTCAGTTTCCCGGTAGTTTATATCACATACAGTGTCACCATTGAAGGAAGCTGGAAGCAGAGCACATAGGGTAACTTGTAATGTTTTTGACACTTCCTGCAAGATTTCTTCCAAAGGAAAGAAAATTTTAATTCTGAATTTGTTGTCCTAGTGTGTGAGAGAAAAACCATAAAAGCTCTTTAATTATTATTAGAGAAAGAATCTTTAGGTCATACTTAAAAATGCCATAAGTACTTCAAATATAATAAACATATTAGGTGAGGGATGTAGCTCAGTGGTATACAGCACTTGCCTAGCATGAGTAAGATTCTGGTTTCCATTCCCAGCAAAGAAATATGTATATATATATATATATATATATATATATATATATATATATATATATATATATAATATTATAATAATATATGTGTTATATACACGTGTGTATATTATATACCCACACATATACACAAAGTAGAACAGTAAACACATTGATGTGCATAAATTTCTGTTAAATGTAAATTACCCATCACTATAAAAACCTTAAGAAAACAAGCAAGAGCTTGAGACCATTGGAGTGGAAATGCTCTGACAGGACAGTTTCTAACTTTCCTTATCCCTGTGTTTCAATTTAATCTTCTGTCTTTGTTTTGCTACTGCTGAGGGTACATAAAAGTTCATGAATTATACATTATATGATGATAAAATATTGTTCTTTGTCTTATTAAATGTTTGATGTTTTGAATTCTATTTGTCTATTATAAAAATTTTTATAATGCTTTCTTTTCCCAGAATCTGCTTAGTATACCTTCCCAATTTTTATTTGTAATCTTTGCTTGTTTTTATGTGTATCTTTCTCTCCTTTATTTCTTCTTTTTTTTCCCCTCGTTCCAGTCAACCTTGCTCACTCTGGTCTGCCCCGCTCGCTCCGGCCAGCCCCACTCGCTCCGGCCAGCCCCACTCGCTCCGGCCAGCCCCACTCGCTCCGGCCGCCCCCCCCCCTTTCAGTTCCGCTCACTCCAGTCGCCCCCGCTCGCTCCGGTCGCCCCGCTCTCTCCGGTCGGCCCCGCTCACTCCTGTCAGTCCCACTTGCTCGCTCTGGCCCAAGGATTCGTTTATTATTATTATTCATAAGTACGCTGTAGCTGACTTCAGATGCACCAGAGGAGGGCGTCAGATCTCATTACGGGTGGTTGTAAGCCACCATGTGGTTGCTGGGATTTGAACTCATCACCTTCGGAAGAGCAGTCGGGTGCTCTTACCTTGTAAGCCATCTCACCAGCCCTTATTTCTTCCTTTTGAGACTTGCACTCATGTAGCCCAAGCTGACCTCAAACTCACTACCTGGCCACAGATGACCATGAACTCCTGACCCTGCCTCCACTTTCTAAGTGCCGGGAACACAGGCATGTGCCACCATATCTAGTCTTCTATGGGTGTCCTTGATAGAAAACAAACAGCTGTGTATTTTCCCAAATGAGAATCTTCCACTGTTTACGGAATGAACAGTGTTCCTGGGAAGCACACCTAAAATCCCAGCACTTGGGAAGCTGAGACAAGAAGCCAGAAGTCTACATAATGAGAGTCTTATAAGATGCAAAACAAGAAATAAAAAATGTTACACATTTTTAAATATTTTTAAAATTGTGTGTGTGTGTGTGTGTGTGTGTGTGTGTGTGTGTGTGTGTGTCGCTGTATGCATGCCCTGTGAGCTGCCCAACATGGGCACTGGGAAACTTTAACCTTTAACCAATGAGCCATCTCTCCAGCCCAGAGAAAGTGTACCCACTTGTTTTATTGTGACAACTTACTCTGATTTGTTTCTCGGTGGTCATACATTCATGACACTTCCTTTCCTTTCCATTCTTTGACCTTTGCTAGGATGGCCCAGTTTGTACTGGTCTTTACTTTTTTGTTGGCTAGTAATTTATAAGGTGTATCCACTACTTTCATCCTAGTATTATTTTTGCTTAATTTGCTCAGTTTCTAATCTTTATTTCAATATTTGAAAGTATACATTTGCCAGGACCAGCCTGTGCACTGGGCCTTGAGATGCATCAGCCTCACCTAAAGTAAGTGTAGAAGACCCCAGCTCTGGGTGGAGGCAGGTAGCTGCCATACTAGCTCCCGGGCTGGAGGAGATCCGGTGCCCATCTGCCATTAGGGGCAGTCCTAGACTGTCTCACTGGACAAGAGCTGCAGCCTCTGCCACCGTGTCAATTCTTCTAGAAGAAGCTTAGCTTGCTTTCGAAGTGGCTCTTGAAGGTGTTTACTGGATGGTGCAGTTATCGCCCATTCGTGGAACAGTTGACAAGGTAGGCTTCCATTTTACAAACATAGGTTCAATTTCCGTGATGTGTTCTGTCCACAGATCCCTACTACTGTTTTATTGTCACAGCTGACATGCCTCCTTTGATTCTTCCCACAAATTGCAAGCTTCCAGCTTTAGGGACCAAGGTTTGCCCTTCCCTCCTCTCAAATAATAATCAGATGCAAGAATGAATGAACATGTTTACACTGTGTGAAAAAATAAAGATTCCAAGCTTCCAGAGGAGGAAACGTGGAGTCTGTGATCTTGGTGGTCAACTTGATTGGATCTGGAGTCAAGAAGGGAAACTGCTGGACATTCCTATGAGGGATTTTCTTGGTCAGCTTATTTGAATTGCAAAGACCCGCTGCGCAGTGCGCTCAGGTAGCAACCAGTACCAAAAGGAAACAGAAGATGGAAACAGCTTTTGGCCTGTTTGCCTTGGCTTTCTGATAAGTATCCTGTTCCTGCCACTAAGGAATTCCTTTGATGACATTAGAATCATCGTCTTCCACGGGCCAACTTAGACTGAAGACCAACAGCTCTCTAGGAACCCTCCCGGCCTTCAGCACTGGATTGGGACTGCTGAGACGCGTCCTTGTGAGCAGCTGCCACTGTTGGTCAGCCCAGACCGTATTGAGTAGCCTTCGTGGCTGTTCCACATCATTCACAGGAGACTTCCTATCTGCTGCCTCCAAATCCTGAGAAATGGGAGAAACAAGGCATCCCAGACTTTGTCTATGGCCAGAAGGATCTCGTTGGCCAGGAAATTCAGTGGCCAAGGAATTCACCTAGTGTGAGGACATACTACCACTACCCCGCTTTGACTCTGCCGTCTGCTCTGCATGGAGGCAGCGGGTGGAACTGGGCCTGTTTCCATACCGCCTAGAAGATCTGCAGACCCAAATCCTTCCTGGTTCCGTGGGGTTTGTAGCTCAGCCGAATAGAGCAAGGGATACACGGGAGGTGCCCCCAGAGTATCAAAACTGTGAGGCAGGAGTTTGACCCGGAACAGTTTCACTTCAATAAAATCCGACCTGGAGAAGTCCTTTTCCTTTATGCAAAGGGAGCCTAATGGCCCAGCTGCTCCAAAACAAGGGGACATCCTTTGTAGTGATCAATGTTAGCCCCCTGTGCTGCTGGTGCCTCCACCTGCTCATGGGCTTCCCCCAATGGCTGCTGCCTGGAGAGCTACGGGTGGGGCTAGAAGCTGTCCTACTGAGCTCGCACCAGGGCTTCAACAGCCTGCGAGGTCTGGCCTCTGTGAACCATCTTTACCTGGCCCACCCACTGCCTGTGGAGGGAGAGCCAAGCACACCCCTTGACCCATCTGCTGCAGGCCCTGCCCGCTCCTGGCTTTCTCTTTTACACCAGTGGGCCAGGGCCTGCTTTGGAAGCGTTAATTAGCAGGGTATGCGGAGCTACTGATTACCTGAGTGACTGTGAGATTGCACATAACTTATTTGTGACCCGGGGAGCTCCCCGCCCCCCCCCCCCCGGGCAGGCATCATGGACCTCGGACCTCAGTGGGATCCGAGTCATTCTGTGGGTCCGGAAGTCCAGCTTTGGAATAAAGGAAAGTGGTGCATTTAATGTTGCCCTCTGTGAGCTGGCTGGCCACCTTCCTGTCAAAACATCTCAGGACTTCAACAGCTTGACCGAGGCAGCTGCAGTGGCCCTCATTCAGGACTGTCTGCTGCCCCAAACTCAGGCAGCTGAGGTACAGGCAGCGCTGGTGGCCCTGATGGCCCAGGAAGAGCTGTGATTCTCCAGGAGTGTTTTCTTTGCTGACTGATTCGGGGGCCCTTGCCCAAAGGCTGTGGTTCAGTCCATTTGTGCATTTCATGTCATGGCTGCCTTCCCACCTCCCCACATAAGGCCTGCAGAGAGAGCACTGAGCGAACGTGTTCTCATGAGTGTTTCTGCTGCCTCTCACCTCTCTTCTTAGAGAAGCCCCAGGGTAACAGGTCTACCAGGAAGGGCCAGATCCGACCATTTCAGAGGGAAGAGCCCTTGCTGTCAACTAAGTCTGTTGACTAGAGTTCAACCTCCAGAACCCATAGGCTGTCTTCTGACTTGCACATGTGCACTATGAGACATACACACACCGGCACACACAAGTAAATGTAGCTCAAAACAAAGGTTCTAAAAGAGTAAAAATGTAAAAAGAAAAAAGTGTACAATTTAGGGCTGTGCAAGTGGTGGTCCACGCCTTTAATGCCAGCACAAAGAAGGCAGAGGCAGGACAGCCTAGTCTACAAAGCAAAAGTTCTAGGATAGCCAAGGCTACACAGAGAAACCCTGCCCCCCCCCCAACTATACTATTTTAGTTATGAAATTTAAAAACTGTCTACATTTCTCTCCTGGGCCCATTAAGGAGTTTGTCACATGCACTCCTGCATCTAATGTTTTGTTGAAGTTTGCTGCTGTTTGTACAAAAGAAAGCCCTTTGCTTTGTAGAGAGGAACGGTCAGTAGCCCCCAGGAAACACTCCTTAAAGATACTATCTTTTTGGAAAAATAGCTCTGGGGCCAGCAAGATGAGTCAGTGGAGCAAGGCATCTGCCACCAAGTCTGAGAATGGGAGTTGAATCTCCAGGACCCACGTAGCAGGAGGGGACTGACTCTGCCAGAAGTCCTCTGACCTCCATGTGCATGCCATGTCATACACATCCACACACAACCACATATGTCCAAAAAAATGAAAACTTAATAAGTTTTTTAATTAAAAAAATAAAATCACCTTTATAGTTTTGTCCAAAACAAATCAAAGGTCGGCTTCCATGCAGGTCTCTTCCACCCTCCCTGTTCCAGTCGGTGGCTCACTTGGTTCTATAGTCACTGCAGAGACACTCGAAGAGAACACCAGGAAGGTTGCTAGAACCAGAACATGGGGTTAATCAAGGTCACAGGATATGAGATCAATACATTAAAAAACAGTTGTATTTGCATACAACCGCAACAAAACATTGGAAATTGAATTTTAAAACTATAAAGTTTGCAATAGCACAAGAAATATCAAATCCTTAGTCATAATTCTTACAAAGAATGTACAAGGTCTGGAGGCTCACTGTCTTAATTCTTCTCAAGTCGGTTACTGAGTTCTCTAACTTCGTTCTTCAAAATTGTTTTGACTATTATAATGCCTTTGCTTTATCAAAGAAATTTGAGAGTCTGTTTGAAACTTTCTACAAAAGCCTTGCTGGGGTTGAGGCTCCTGGCAATCTTTTCATGAATTTGGAGAAATATGACATTTTCTTTATTACTACGTTACAAAATGGCTCAAAACCTAGTGGCCTGTAACACTCATAGGTCTTACCTCACAAATCCTGTGGTTCAGGAATCTGGGTAGAGTTCAGGGCCTCCTACCTCAGGATCTTTAGCTCACAAGGTTGCAATGAAGTCGTCAGCCAGAGCTGAGGTAACGATGTGCTGGGAACGTCCATAGTCTTAGAGTTGTCTGCGTGATTAACATCACCATCAGTTAAGAGCACTTGCTGCTCTCGCAGAGGTTCTAAGTTTAGTTCCCGGCCTCAACATTGGGCAGCTCACTCCTGCCTGTGACTCCAGCTCCAGAGGTTTTCATGGCCTCTGAGGATACCTACACACCCATTCCGTGGTGTAGATTTGGAGAGATCCCGGTTTGCTTTTCTGTTGTCTATAATAATCACCATGATCAAAACCAAGTCGGGAGGAAAGGGTTTATTTCAGTTTACAGTTTACTCCATTATTGAGGGAAGCCAGGCCAGGAACTCAAGCAGTGCAGGAACCCGGGAGGCAGGAACTACACAGGAGAAGCCACGGAGGACGGGAGGCAGGAACTACACAGGAGAAGCCACGGAGGACGGCTGCTGCTTACTGGCTCCATCCCCATGGCTTGCCTTTTCATACAACGAAGTACCACTTCCAGGGAGGGGGGATTGCAGGGGGGGCACTACCCACACTCTGCTGGGCCTCCCACCTCAATGAAAATGGCTTCAAGGGCTTGCCTCCAGGACAATCTGATGGAGTCATTTTCTCAATTTAGGCTCCCTCTCCCAAGGTGACTCCAGGTTCTGTCATGTTGAAAAACAAACAAACAAACAAACAAACAAAACGCTAAGCAGCCCAGCAGTTAAGAAGACAAAATGGGGCTGGTGAGATGGCTCAGCGGGTAAGATCACCGGACTGCTCTTCCAAAGGTGATGAGTTCAAATCCCAGCAACCACATGGTGGCTTACAACCACCCGTAACAAGATTTGACGCCCTCCTCTGGTGTGTCTGAAGTCAGCTACAGTGTACTTATGAAGAATAATAAGAAATGAATCCTTGGACCAGAGAGACCAACCCGAGCAAGCAAGGCTGTCCGGAGCGAGGGACGGCCGGAACGAGGCCAACCGGAGCAAGCGGAGCCGATCGGAGCCAGCGGGCCGACTGGAGCGAGCCTGGCTGGCTGGAACAAGCAGGGGGCCATACGGGGGCGGCCGGGAGGGAGTGGGGCTGGCTGGAGTGAGCATGGTTGATGGGAACAAGGAAAAAAAAAGACAAAATGTGGGAGTGGGTGGGTTGGGGAGCAGGGCTGGGTGGAGAGGGTATAGGGGACATTCGGGATAGCATATAAAATGTAAATGAAGAAAATATCTAAAGAAGAAGAAGAAGAAGAAGGAGAAGGAGAAGGAGAAGGAGAAGGAGAAGGAGAAGGAGAAGGAGAAGGAGAAGGAGAAGGAGAAGGAGAAGAAGAAGAAGAAGAAGAAGAAGAAGAAGAAGAAGAAGAAGAAGAAGAAGAAGAAGAAGAAGAAGAAGAAGAAGAAGAAGAAGAAGAAGACAAAATGTTCTTTCAAAGGACCTGAGTTCTAGTCCCAGATTCCCAGTAACCCCATGGTAGCTCACAGCTATCTGTAACTCCAGCTTCAAAGGGTCTCATGCTGTCTTTTGGCTTTCTCAGGCATCAGGCATGTAGTGATATGCATACATACATTCAGGCAAAGCACTCCATGTAAAATAAAATAAAGATAAAAAAACAAATATATATATATATTTAAAGATGCCGTTCCTTTCTAATTGTGGCTGGAGGACTCTCCACGGTTCCTTTGGCCTCTCTTTAGAACTGCTCACCTGGGAGTGTGCGAGGGAGCTCCCAGCAGAAGCATGGCCTCTTAGGAAGCCTATCTAGGAGGTGGTACTTCCCCAGACTTGCCTCTTGCCTCTTCTGTTTATTGCAAGTGCGTATCTCCCTCCAGTGCACCCCTTCAAGAGAGGGGTTATGTAAGGACGTAAATGCCCCGAAGGCAAGGCTCACTGGAGACCCTCTTTTAGGATATCTGTCACCAAGATATCCACAGTGAGGCTTCAGTTTAGGAACAGGTTGTATTTACTCTGGCCATCTTTGATGTTTTTCATTGAAGTTTTATGATGCTGAGCCTCCAGACCTTGTACATTCTTTGTAAGAATTATGACTAAGGGTTTGGAATTTCTAGTGCTATTGCAAATGTTGCCATTTTAAAATTCAATTTCCAATGTTTTGTTGCTGTTGAATACAAATACAATTGGTTTTTATGTATTGATCTCATATCCTGTGACCTTGATTAAATCCATGTACTGGTTCTAGCAAACCTTTTTTGTGGGCTCTTCGAGTGTCTCTGCAGTGACTGTCTATAGAAATGGGTTGCTTTCTTCTTTCAGATTATATTGCCTTTCATTTTCTAGGCAAGGACTTTCTGTACTGGCTATTAATCACTATTCCTTCTTACATTCCAGAGGCTTTTATCCTTCTGGGCTATGTTTTGGAAGGCTCTTTTAGAGACTAAATTGGTAGGCTGCTTACTACGTAAGTATGAGGATTCAATTTGTATCCTTGGTACCCACAGAAAAAAAGCCAAGGTGACCCCAGATCTGGGGAAACAAAAACAGGAGGCTCCTGATTCATTGAGTTTCAGGCTCAGCAAGAGACCTTGTTTCATAAACTAAGGTAAGAAACCATTTAGGGAAATACCTGACATTTACCTCTGGCCTGTACATGCACGTGTGCCCTTGAAAACACACACACACACACACACACACACACATACACACACACATTAATTAATTAACTAAGTGTGTACCAAAGTTCTTTTAATAATATCTGTGACTGAAAATATTTTTATCACTCCATCATTCATAAAGGTTTACTTAGTGGATATAAAAGACTACGCAGTTTGTGCTTTTATTGCTTCGGGGATACTGTTTCATTGTCTTCCAGCTGTCAATATCATTGAAGGTCTTCTACTTGTCTTTGAAGTCCTGAAGTTTTATCACTCTGAGTATGAATTAGGTTTTTTGTTTTGTTTTGTTTGTTTGTTTTTCACAAAAGCAGCTTTTATTTGAGGCGAGGAGAAGCCTGACCCCTAGCATTACAGTTCTAAGCACTCAGACCTAAGGGTTAGTGGCATGACTTGGGCTCTAAAGCTTGCTTCTCTTTGGTTGGAAAGGGTACTCGTGTTAAAGTCCTCTGGGTGGATAAGAAGAAAGACCAAGGAAGGCTGCAAGAAATACCTCGGCTACTGGTACTGCCCTCCAGATTCTACGTCAAATTAACTCTCACCATCTGGTTTGCAAGGTGCCACCCAGTGCAGAGGGACACAGGGCACAGGGCACAGGACACTTGCAAGGCAGATGAGGCAGGAAAAAAACAGGTGCAAGCCGCTTAAGGAGAAGCGGGGGTCTGTCTGCCCCAGCTTCAGACTTCTACATGAAGGGGTAATCCTTGGGTTTGGCACAGCTCATCAAGGTTCACACCCTCCAGTTCCTGTTGTAGCTGAGTAGAGTGGTCATGTCCTTGCTGCTCAGCTCAAAGTCAAAGACCTTAAAGTTCTCAGCAATGCATGCTGGTGTCACAGACTTGGGATCACTACCAAGTTCCTCTGAATGGGGAACCGGATCGGCACCTGGGCTGTGGTTTTATTGTACTTGGCTGCAATTGCTTTGATGCTAGGATCCTCCAGGAGAGACGGGTCTTCAGGCTTGGCCCAGGGCCTGTGAGGAGAATCAAGGGGACTGTATGCTGTCACCACGATGCCTTTGCAATGGCAGTACTCAGTCAGCTTCTCCTGAGTTAGGTATGGGTGGCACTTGATCTGGTTAACTGCAGGCTTATATTTTAAGCCAGGTTTGTTCAAGATCCTCTGAAGAGGGTTGAAGTTGGAGACACCAATTGTTTTTACCAAACCTTCATCCACTAGTTGTTCCATAGGCATCCCATGTCCACAAAAAATCGGTGTCACTAGGAATCACGTTTCCTGATGTATCCAGTGGGAAATAGTCCGGCCCAGGCTTGAAGCCCGTGGGCCAGTGAGTAAGGCAGAGATCCAGCTAGTCCAGCTGCAGGTCGCTCAGTGTCTTCTGGAAGGCTCCTTTCACCATGCTCTTGTCGTGGAACGTGCACCACAGCTTGCTGACGATGAAGAGATCCTGGCGCTTTACCACCTGCTCCTTGAGCTTCTCCTGGAGGACTCCTACCTCCTTCGCATTCTGGTACACCTGGGCACAGTCAGTGTGGCAGTACCCCATGTAGCCTTCATGGCCTCAGTCACCTGGCCAGGAGGGGACTTCCATGTGCCCAGCCCCAGGATGGGTATCTTGGTGCCATTGTTGAGTTCCAGATGGTTGGCCATGATTGCTGAACTTTACACACCCAGACTGACAAATAAATGTGCCATGAATTGGTTCTATTTATCATAGTTTTGACCTCTTTGGTTTCTGCATATGAAGACTAGTGTATTAAACTGTCTAGATGGCTCAGCAGGTAACGGTGCTTGCACCAAGCATGACAACCTGAGTTCTGTCTCCTAGCACTTGCATGTTATAAAGAAAAAACAAACTTCATAAAGTTGTTTTCTGGCATTCATACATGTGCTCTGGCACATGTTGTCTGTGTGTGCATACATACACACACAACAAGTAATAAATACACATAAAAAATAAAGACTAGGGTCTTTTATAATTTCTGAAACGATTTCTTTAGTACTGCCTTCTCAATCTGTGCTGTCACTGGATTTCTCACACGGTGTTCATTTGTCTTAACCTCTCATTTACATTTTCTATCATTCTATCCTTTGTCTTCTGTTGATATATATTTGTTAAAACTATCTTCTAATTCTCCAAATCTTTCTCTTTGGTGTTATTGCAAGCTTATAACTTATATAGCATTACTGTGAGTTTCTAATTAAAGTTATACTCCGTATTGTTTAAATATTTTAAAGACTTGTTTTGATTCAGTATGTGTGTACATGTGTATGCATGTGTGTCTTGTAGGTAGTACCTTCAGAATCTAGAAGAGGGCGCCAGATCCCTGGAACTGGAACTGGAGTTTATAGGTGTGTGCTATTATGTAGTGTTTGTCTCTCTGTGCCTAGCTTATTTCACTTGACAAAATGACCTCCATGTCCAACCATGTCAAATATATCATGTTTCCTTTTCCCATTCATTATTCAAATGGTCAAGGTGTATATGGAAAAAAAAAGGACC
The DNA here is from genome assembly GCA_902729485.2 of Mus minutoides. Taxonomy (NCBI): domain Eukaryota; kingdom Metazoa; phylum Chordata; class Mammalia; order Rodentia; family Muridae; genus Mus; species Mus minutoides. The sequence continues at coordinate 355,520 of LR753371.1, forward strand.
TCTAGGTATCTTCCATTTACTGCCCATTGTGGATAATACTACAATAATCACAATAATGCAGGTGTCTCTTTAGCATACCTATTTAATTTCCTTAGATACACACTCAGAAGTGAGACTATGCCATCATATGGTAGTTAATTCTTGAGGCCCCATACTGTGTTCCATTACAGCCATGCAAAGTTACATTATCTCCAACAGTTCAAGAGGTTCCCTCTTCTCCAGTTTCCCCAGCACTTTTGATATTCTACAGAGGGTGAGATAATAACTAGTGTTTGTTTTTTGTTATTGTTTTTGTTGAATTTTCTTTTTCTGATGTTTTTTAGGGGAAAAAATTGTCTCATGTAGCCCAAAATAGCCTTGAACTCACTTTATAGCCAACAATGACCCCCTTCCCTCCAGACCCTTTGCCACCACCTCGAAGACTGGAATTAGAGTTCACTTCATGGTCATTCTTTGAAGTCATTCCTCCAAAGACTTTGTTCACTGTCTGCAAGTTTTCTGTGGGTGTTGAGGTTAGGTTGACCAGAGACTGAGGTTTCCATCTGGGAGAGGGCACATGTGTGAATTTTCTTTGTCATGGGCTTCTGTTAGTTGAGCTTTCCAGGGTTGTGTTTTATGTTTCCTGCCTTCTTGTATGATGGAAGGGAGCTCTCTTCTGTACCCTTGAGTTACTATGAGAGCTCTTCGGCTGTACCCAAAACCCAATTAATACAAATGCCAGTTAACAGGGGGAGGGAGAAGAGTTTTATTTATTTCATGACTATGAGGAGCATCCTAAGTATAAAATCTGAAGCAAAGAACAAAAGAAAGAAATGACGGGAGAGATGGAAGTCTTCAGTAGGGTACTACATTCTAGGGACGTTACTAACAGACACATAAGCTGGGTTGCAGAGATGGTAGAACATAAAGTTTGGTGGTACATGCTTATAATCCCGACATTCAGGAAGTGGAATCAGAAAAATCAAGAGTTCAAAACCAGGTTAAGCTACATAGTTACTTTCAGACCAGCCTGGTCTACATGAGATCCTATCTCCGAAACCAAAAATGAACCTGGGAGATAGATGTCTCCATAAGTGAAGATGCTTGCAGCTAAGCCTGACAGTCTGAGTTAGATTCCCAAGAGCTCCATAGTAGAAGAAGAGAACTGACTTCCAGGGGCTATCCTCTGACCTCGACAAGAGTGTCATGGCATATACATGTCCCTCCCTGCACATAATGCACTTACACACAACAAAATAAATTAATGCAATAAAATGTAAATTTAAAAGATTTCTTTGAAGAGTTTGTTAAGTCATGTTCATTAAAGCTTCTGTGACCAAGGCTATTTTCCAGCCTTGATACCAAGGGTATTTGTCTCATAAGAAAGTCTGTGGCTTGTTTCATGCTGGGAAATATGGCCTTACTCGTGATTGTGGCTCTTCAAGTAGTTTCAGCTTCCAATGATCAGTGTGACAAGATGGCATATTTTGGTGTGTTTTGAGATGATGAGTTAGCAACTCCTTCACAAGGGAAAGTCTCTAGCTTGACCTTGCACATTGCCGACTGTTTCCTGTCCCTTACAACATGGCTCTAGGCTGCAGTGTAAGTATGGTCTCTAGCTCCTAATGCAGGCTTTCTGGCCATGTGTGTTCTGCCAGGAGTTCCCTTCTTTTTTCTCTTCTTTTTTTTAAACTTTGTTTATAATTGTATTTATTCATTTTATTTTATGAGTGAGTGGTTTTGCCTTAGTATATGCCTGTAGTGTGTGTATTCTGTGTGCCTGTGAAGATCAGAACTGGGTGTTAGATCCCCTGGCACTGGGGTTATGGATGGTTGTGAGCCACCATGCAGTACTGGGTGCTGGGAATCGAACTTGGGTCTTCTGCAAAAGCAACAAGTGCTCCTAACACCTAAATCACCTGTCTAGCTTTTCCTTTCTTTTCCTCTACTACCCTCCCTATTAAACACTCAAACTTTTTCACATTACATATGTTCTAAGCTACAAGGGCCTTCTTCAAAAATATAGGCCCGGGCTGGAGAGATGGTTCAATGGTTAAGAGCACTGGCTGTTCTTCCAGAGGTCCCAAGCACCCACATATAACCATCTATACTCTCTTCTGTCTTGTAGTCAAACATGCAGGCAGAATACTGTATACAAAATAAATAAATAAATAAATAAATAAATAAATAAATAAATAAATAAGTAAATGCCCCACTGTTGCATCTTACTTTACTGGAATTTCTTCTGTTTTGTGTGTCTTATGACCTGTATGAGAAAGCACCTCAGATAATGCCTTTAAACTGCTGTTGTGACGTTTACCCATTGTGGTGGTTTGAGTAGGTTTGACCCCCATAGATTCATGTGTTTGAATATGCTTGACCCATAGGAAATGGCACTATTAAAGATGTGGGTTTGTTGGAGGAAATGTGTTACTGTGGTAGTGGGCTTTGAGGTCTCATTTTATGCTCAGATTCTACCTAGTATGGAAAAAAAAAAAACTCTTCCTGGCTGCCTATGGAAGACAGTCTCCTCCTGGGTACCTTCAGAACAAGATGTAGAACTCTCAGCTCCTTCTCAGCACCATGTCTGCCTGCATGCTACCATGCTTCCCACCATGATGATAATGAACTGAACTTCTAAAACTGTAAGCCAGCCCTAATTAAATGTTTCCTTTACAGCTAGTTGCCTTGGTCATGGTGTCTTTTTACAGCAATGGAAACCCAAACTCTAGCAGCCATGCATTTTGAACATATTTTAATGAATAAGTGTGTCAGTTGTGTTGCATGGAGTCCCCCAGGAAACAGACACTGAGATGAAGATTGTGGACAAGAAATCCATCAGGAAGCACAATGGAAAGGAATGCCTCTGGGAAGAGAATCCCGGGATGAAGTAACAGGGGTGTGGTGGGGGAGTGTGGGTAATTGTGTAGCTAAGTCATTAGGTCTCCAGTTCTGGAGCTTGCAAGGCCCTGCATCATGGTCCCAAATTGAAGGAGATGGCTGGTTCTACATATCCCTGTGTAGATGTTAGGGGTTGTCCCAAGAAGAGATTGGGGGAACACGAGGCAGGGCTTTTGACTACAGTGGAATATGATTCCAGAGCTGACTGAGAGTGTCTGAGAGGTTTAAAGTAGTATCTGAGTAGCATATCACAAAAATCTACTACGGATACTTTGGGCTCCAAACAATTCAAAATGCCATTGAATTGTAGCTTATATTTCCTCATTTAATATAAAATCCACCGCAGATGATGGCTGGCATCAAAAACATCTGTTCTGGATCGGTGACATGACTCACTGGGGTGGAAGCACTTTCCATAAGCTTGATCAAAGTTTGATCCCGGCCGGGCGTGGTGGCGCACGCCTTTAATCCCAGCACTTGGGAGGCAGAGGCAGGCGGATTTCTGAGTTCGAGGCCAGCCTGGTCTACAGAGTGAGTTGCAGGACAGCCAGGACTATACAGAGAAACCCTGTCTCGAAAAATCAAAAACAAAACAAAACAAAAAAAAAAAAAAACAAAGTTTGATCCCTGGGATCCACATGTGTGTTTTACCTGCCTGTATGTCTGTACACCATGTGTGTACCTAGTGCCTTAGGAGGCTAGAAGAGAACATTGGATCCCCTGGAACTGGAGTTACAGATGGTTGTGAGCTGCCATGTGGGTGGTGGGATTCAAACCTAGGTTGGTTCTCTGGGAGAAGAATTCCTTCAGTTCTGTTGATGTAACTTTAAAAAAAAAAAAAAGAGGGCTAGAGAGATGGCTTAGCCATTAAAGGCTGGATTCACAACCCCCCCCCAAAAAAATGTGGTCACCCACCACTACCCCCTCTTTTTTTCCTATCAAGGAAACAAAAATTGCTTTCTCTGGCTAGGGAAATGATTCAATATATAAAGTTGCCTGCCACCAAGGCTGACAACTTGAGTAGAATCCCTCCTTTCTGGATGGTGAAAAGAGAAAACTGACTCCAGTAAACTGTCCTCTGGCCTTCACACATATATGTTCACGTATACATGCAAACACACAAGGAAATAAAGCTAATAAAAATGGTAAGCAAGCTGCTGGCTGTCCCCTGACCTGCATCATCTGACCCACAGCCCTGTCTGCCTTTGTGGGGCCACAGAAGTCTAGATTACTTCCCTCCTCTACCAATCCCCTGCCTGCAGGGTCCACCTGAGGCACAGTCAACACAGATAAGCTGGAAACTGTTCCCTGACCTCCATCTGGCCCACAGCTCTTCCTGCCTTCCCCCAGGAGATCTGAAGGGCCCCGGGGACATTCAGATCCAGCTGGGACCCAGCCAGCAGAAAGGACCAGCATGCTTTTCCATGGACTCCATTGTCAGGCCCATGGCTCTACCTGCCTTCCAGAGCAGTCCTGTATGTATCAGAAACATCCAGCCAACAGCAGGGACAACCAGATGGCTAAATGCCAGCATAAGAACACAATCAACAAGAGGCAAGGCACAACCACAGCCCAACTATCCTATACAGCAAGCCCTGGATATCGTAACACAGCTGAAGCTCAAGAAGATGACCTAAACTCTAATCTTGTAAAGATGATAGAGGCCTTTAAAGAGGAAAGGAATAAATCCCTTAAAGAAATACAGAAAAATACAATCAAACAGGTAAAGGAAATGAGTAAAATTGTCCAAGAATAGAAACGGGAAATAGAAGCAATAAAGAAAACACAAACTGAGGGAATCCTGGGGATGGCAAACCTAGGGAAGAGAACAGGAACACCAGACACAAGTATCACCAACAGAGTACATAAGATGGAAGAGAGAATCTCAGATGGAGAACATATGATTGAAGGAATTGATAAATGAGTCAAAGAAAATGTTAAATCTAAAAAGTTTCTGACATAATACATTCAAGAAATCTGGGACACTATGAAAATCCCAAAGACCTTGGATTGGGGAGGCTCCCAGGCTTAATGTGGGTGACCTTAGCTGAAATGCCCAACAGTGGGGATATGGAACCTAAATAGACTACCTCCAGTAGCAAGACAGGATCTCCAGGGAAGGAATGGGGACACCAACCCACCTACAAAATTTTTGGCCCAAAATTGCTCCTGTCTGAAAGAAATGAAGGGACAAAAATGGAGCAGAGAGTGAAGGAAAGGCTATCTAGTGACCAGCCCAACTTGGGACCCATCCCATGGGCAGGCACCAATCCCTGACACTATTACTGATGCTATGTTGTGTGGGACCATGAAAGGCAGCCTGTTTTCTGGTCAAGCTAGGTTTAAACCCCAGAGACCCAGCAGGTGTTCCTGCAAGGGACAGAAAGCTGTTTGCCACGCTCCCAGATACTAGGCTCCTGACACAAGGCCCCAGCTCTCTATATTTCTGTGGCCATCAGTCACACAGGGCAATGCCCCAAGCCCCTAGTATTCTGTCTGGACTCCACCCCAACAGTTACCTGGCAACAGCCAGGTAGACCTGGCCCACTATTAAAGGGGTTGCTTCTCCCCTCCTCCCTCTCTTACTCTCTTGCTCTTGCCTCTCTCTCTTAGCCTCTTGTTCCCCCTCTCTCCGTGTTCCCTTCCCCCACTCTCTCTACGTGGCCATGGCCAGCCTCTACTTCGCTACTCTCTTCCTTTCTCTGTCTCTACTACCCTCTTAGCTTCCCTTCCAGCCATGACAATAAATGCCTTAAAACCATGGACTGCCTCTTCTCATCGGGACCCGCCATGCTGGAGCAATGGAGCAAGTCTTCTTCTAAAGAGCTGCTTATCTAATCTCCCGCAAAAGGCCTCTCAGCGCTTCCAGACACAGTCACCACCAAGCAGCCTGTTGAGCAAGCCAGAGACAATCTCCTTCCCGAGGGAACCAGCCAGAGAGCTCTCCTCCTCCCCTTTTCCCTGTGGCCCTCATCCAGAGCCAGCCCCACAGGCCCCCACTCTGATCTGTGTGGTACCCAAGAGCCTGAGAAGCTGTAGTTCGGACCCCAGAGCTGGCTCTTCCACAGCACCCGGTGGCATCTGTAGCGCCCGAGAGTCAGAGCCAAGACTGGTAGTTCTGCAGAGACCACAGACTGTGCCTTCCTACCTCCAGAGTGGGGTCCTGTGGCTTCTCAGAGCCTGACACCTGCTCACAGTGGCATGGGGTGTGTCCAGTCAAACTTCCCACATCTGCCTCCATGAGCGGCCCTAGCCCTGTGGTGGGCCAGATGCAGGACACCATTTTAACCTATAATGTTGTGCTTGCAGACAGGAACCTAGCATGCCTGTCCTCTAAGAGGCTCTACTCAGCAGCTGACTGAGACCCACAGCCAAGCATGAGATGGAGGTCAGAGACCTCTATGAAAGGGTTAGCACTAGCATTGAAGGAACTGAAGGGGATGGTGATCCCACAGGTAGACCAGTAGTGTCAACTAACCCGGGCCCAGCACAGGCTTGTTGGAAGTCCCTGGCACATATGCAGCAGAGGCCGCCATATCTGGCCTCAGTGGGAGATGTGCAAATCCTGTAGAGACTTGATGCACCAGAGTGGGGGGAAACACAGGGCGTGGGGCATCCTCTCAGAGGTGAAGGGGATGGGGTAAGAACCCTGTTAGGGGGACTGGGAGAGGCAGCATTTGGGATGTAAATAAATAAAATAATTAATTTAAGAAAAGAACACAGAAAGCCTCCAATAGACTTCATATAACTCTTTGACTAGAATTTGACCCTGTGGCCACTCTTGGCTCCAAGGGAAGGTGGGAAAATGGAATGAAGATTCCCACCGTTCTGTGTCTAGAGCAGTGAAAACTGTTGCCTTGAACAACCTCTAAAGGTTGTTAGTGTAGAAAACAGGGAAGGATGTGCGATGTGCCATGAACAGTGCTCTATTCCAACAGACTTCTCCAAAAATGTTTTGAAGAATGGCACCTGGACAGAACACCCCAAAGCCCCACATTCCTAGACAGTAGGGCGATTGCCTATGCTATACTGCTGTTAATATCCTCATCAGCTCACAGTCCTAATTACGATGTTTCTGCAGGTTGAAATGATAAATATGTACTTCCTAGCATGGTATATGTGTTTTCTAAAAAGGATTTTGATAGAGATTATGAAGATGTCCCCAACAGAGGTACTGTAAAGTTATATTCCTAACAGCAGTAAATAGAGCAACCTGGTTTCCCACATCCTTCTTGACACTGGGGACTAACACTCTTATTTTCCTTCATCAGTCTTATATTGTGGGAAGAAAAAAAAGAACCTTGTTTTCATTTGCATATTTATTACCTTTTATTCATCATACTTATTCAAGGTTTGTTCCCCCCTTCTAGTTTTGATTCAAAAATGGAAATCATGTCAGCCTTTGGAAAATGATTGCAACACAGCATTCTGCTCTTGGGCTGTTCTGGTTAATCACAGCAAGTCTGCATTAGCCTGAGCTATTCGGCTGAAGCTCCTGCTTGATAGTGTCTCCTAGTCAAAGCATGAAGTGTATTGATTAATAGTGTCTCTGTATAACCAGGAGTCCAGAGAGTTTCAGGGCAGTTTGACCCAGCTTGTCAGCATTGTTTATTGTTAACAATGAGATTGAAGTGCTGCACCTGGGCTTGAAGTGATGTCTGCCACCACTCTTATGCCCACTTGCCTCTCCTTCCTCAGAGATCTGCTGGTTCCACAGCAGGGATCCGCGTATGTGACCAGCAACATAGAAACAATCTCAGCCAAGTCTTCATTTGAATCTTCCCGTTCCAAAGCATCCTCTCCACCAGTCAGTGGGTCCTGATCCAGGAGATATTTGGCCTGGCCTTTACAGAGAACAGGCCTGGGAAGATCCCACATCTGGCCCCTCGAGACCCTCTGCTGGGAGTTAGCTGTTCTGATGCCTGGCTTCCTTAGCAGTGCCTCTTTTCTTTGTATAGATATATAAGCGGTTGTGAATTCGGGGGTTTGGGGGAGGGGTTGTTCTGACTTTGTGTGCAAGGATTGAACCCTTGTGCATGCTAGGCACGAGCTCTGTCACCAAGCTACACGCTATACCCACCGCCCTGAAGCCTATTTAAGCACACTGCTGAAGCAGTTAGGCTGAATTTTTGTAAATGCTGTGTGGCTACCAGGAAGAAAAGGCATATTGTCTGCTAGACGGGTTTCTTTCAAGTAAGCTATTAAATACGACAGGCAAACCATATTATTAACTGGATCCCCATCATATTTTGCCTTTGTACATTTCAATGCCATTTTATTCAGATTGTTTTGTTCTCCAATTCTGCCCATTTAAGTATTTTGACCTTTGGTTTTGCATAATTTGCATCTGTTTTATATATTTTCCCATTCTCTTACACTGACCTTTGTATGACAGTGTGATTCTTTCAAATGCCACAAAACTGACTTTTCTAATGTAATCTGTAAGGTTCTATTTTTAAATACATAAAATTTATTTTTAAATATCAATCCATTTCATTTCTCCCATCATGTTTTTTATTAATCATTTGGGAATTTCACATACTGCACCCCAATACCATATACTTCCCAGTTCACCCAGGTCCCCCCACCCTTCTGACTTCCCCAACCTCCCGCAAGAAAAAAAGAAAGAAAGAAAGAAAGAAAGAAAGAAAGAAAGAAAGAAAGAAAGAAAGAAAGACAAGTCCAACTTCTGTTGCCTATATACTAGTTGGAGCATGGTCAAACTCTCAGTGGCCAGCCCCTTAAAGAAAACTGAGCCCTTCCCTACCTGTACCCCTGCCAGAAGCCATCAATTATGGAGAGCTACATTTTATCATCCTTATAACAATTTTTAAGAGTTCTCTTCAGTGTCTTTCTGTCCAGGCTGATGAGTTTTATTGGGGGGAGAGAAGTGAAGGGGAGAGGTTGTCACAGAAGGCTTCTGTGTCCCTCTTTTCCTTTTTAAAAACTAATTGTTTATTTACATCCCAAATGCTGCCCCTCCAGGTTCCCCCTCTTAGAGTTCCTCTTCCTTCCCCTTTGCCTCCCAGAGGGCAGCACCCTCCATCCTCCGACCCTAGTGCATCAAGTCTCTAGAGGATTAGGCACACCCTCTCCTACTGAGGCCAGACAAGGCAGCCCTCTGCTACACATGTTCCGGGGCCTTGGACTAGCCTGTGTATACTCTTTGGTTGGTGGTTCAGTCTCTGGGAGCTCTGTTGAGTCCGGGTTACTTGATATTGTTCTTCCTGTGTGGTTGCCATCCCCTTTGGCTCCTTCAGTCCTTCCTCTGACTCTTCTACAGGGTCCTGGACCTCAGTCCAATGCTTTGCTGTAAGTATCTTCATCAAGTCTCAATCAGCTGCTGGTAGAGCCTCTCAGAAGACAGCCATGCTAGGCTCCTGTCTGCAAGCACAACATGGCATCAGTAATAGTGTCAGGGTTTGGTGTCTGCCCGTGGAATGGGTCACAATTGGGACGGTCACTAGTTGGCCATTCCTTCATTCTCTGCTCCATTTTTGTCCTTGTATTTCTTTTAGACTGGAACAATTCTGGGTCAGACATTTTGTAGGTGGGTTGGTGTCCTCATTCCTTCCACAGGGAGTCCTGTCTGGCTACTGGAGGTGGTCTCTTCAGGTTCCATATCCCCCAGGTTGGGCATTTCAGTTAAGGTCATCCATATTGAGTCCTGGGATCCTCCCCCATCCCAGGTCTCTGGGATTTTCCAGAGGTTTCTCCCACCCCACCCTACCCCTTCATCCCCCACCTCCCCACACCCAACCCTCCCACTCCAGGCAGCTAAATATTTCCATTCATTCTCCTGGCTCTCTGGGCCTCTCTCCTGTCTATTCCCATACTTAATCCGGCCCCTCTTATCCCCTCCCCTCTCACATCCAAGTCCCTCCCTCCCTCTGTCTCCCATGATTATTTTGTTCCCCTTTCTAAGTGGGATTGAAGCATCCTCACTTGGGCCTTCCTTCTTGTTTATCTTCTTTGGGTCTGTGGAGTGTAGCATGGGTATCCTGTATTTTGAGCTAATATCCACCTATCACTGAAACATACCATGCATGTCTTTGGGGTCTGGTTTACCTCAGTCAGGATGATATTTTGTAGTTCCATGCATTTTCCTGCAAAATTCATGATGCCTGCTTTTAATACCTGAATAATATTCCATTGCATAAACGAACCACATTTTCTTTATCCATTCTTTGGGTGAGGGACATCTGGGTTGCTTCCTGCTTCTGGTTATTATGAAAAAGGCTATTTATCATCAAAACTACTACATTGAGCTCGTTATGTTTTCATCCCTTTGCTACTTTAGATGTTTGATGTATTTTTTTCTCAGTTTTTGTTTTTATCAATAATTTTCATTATTTTGAGCCCATAGATAATTCCTTTTGGAGCTAATAAGTGTGATCTTTAAGCATTCTTAGTCTGGAAAGAACAAATACAAGATTTATAGACTGGTCTGTGTGTGTGTGTGTGTGTGTGTGTGTGTGTGTGTGTGTTTCTTGTGTGTAAAGCAAGTGTCCTTGTGCAGTGATTTTAATGGAAGCTTGTCTTAGTCAGGGTTTCTATTCCTGCACAAACATCATGTCCAAGAAGCAAGTTGGGGAGGAAAGTGTTTATTCAGCTTACACTTCCACATTGTTGTTCATCACCAAAGGAAGTCAGGACTGGAACTCAAGCAGGTCAGGAAGCAGGAGCTGATGCAGAAGCCATGGAGGAATGTTCCTTACTGGCTTGCTTGCCCTGACTTGCTCAGCCTGCTCTCTTATAGAATTCAAGACTATCAGCCTAGGAATGGCACCACCCACAATGGGCCCTCCCACCTTGATCACCAACCAACAAAATGCCTTACAGCTGGATCTCATGGAGGCATTCCCTCAACTGAACCTCCTTTCTCTGTGATAACTCCAGCTTGTGTCAAGTTGACATACAAAAACAGCCAGTACAATTGACCCCTTGTCAACTTGACACAAAAAACACATCACTAGTAAGCCTCAACCTTTACTTTCTTATTCATCCCCAAGATCTACATAACTTTAAAAGTTCCACAGTCTTTACACATTAAAAGTTCAATCCCTTTAAAATATCTAGTATCTTTTAAAATACAAGGTCTTTTAAAATTTCAAAGTCTCTTAAACTTGTAGGCTCCACTAAAATACCTTCTTACTTCAAGAGGGAAAAATATCAGGGCACAGTCACAATCAAAAGCAACTGTCCAATGTCTGGGATCCACTCACGATCTTCTGGGCTCCTCCAAGGGCTTGGGTCACTTCTCCAACTCTGCCCTTTGTAGTACACGCCTTGTCCTCTAGGCTTCAGATGCCTGTACTCCACTGCTGCTACTGTTCTTGGTGGTCATCTTATAGTACTGGCATCTCCAAAACAGTGCTGTCTTCTGCTGCAACTGGGCTTCACCAATAGCCTCACATAGGCTCTCTTCATGATGCCAAGCCTCAACTCCTTTGCATGACCCCTTCAGTCCTGGAACATCAATTGCAATTGAGGCTGCACCTTCACTAATGGCCTTCTATGGCCTCTGTACTGGCTAGCTTTGTGTCAACTTGACACAGCTGGAGTTATCACAGAGAAAGGAGCTTCATTTGGGGAAATGGCTCCACGAGATCCAGCTGTAAGGCATTTTCTCAATTAGTGATCAAGGGGGGAGGTCCTCTTGTGGGTGGTGCCATCTTTGGGTTGGTAGTGTTGGGTTCTATAAGAGAGCAGGCTGAGCAAGCCAGGGGAAGCAAGCCAGTAAAGAACATCCCTCAATGGCCTCTGCATCAGCTCCTGCTTCCTGACCTGCTTGAATTCCAGTCCTGACTTTCTTTGGTGATGAACAGCAATATGGAAGTGTAAGCTGAATAAACCCTTTCCTCCCCAACTTGCTTCTTGGACATGATGTTTGTTCAGGAATAGAAACCTTGACTAGGGCTGGTGAGATGGCTCAGCAGGTAAGAGCATCCGACTGCTTTTCCGAAGGTGATGAGTTCAAATCCCAGCAATCACATGGTGGCTTACAACCACCCGTAATGAGGTCTGACGCCCTCCTCTGGTGTGTCTGAAGTCAGCTACAGCGTACTTAAGATGAATAATAAGAAACGAATCCTTGGACTGGAGAGACCTACCGGAGCGAGCGGGGCTGACCGGAGCGAGCGGGGCTGGCTGGAGCGAGCGGGGACAACCGGAGCAAGCTGAGCCGATCGATCAGAGCAAGCGGGGCCGACTGGAGCGAGCCGGGCCAGCAGGAGAGAGCTGGGCTGGCCGGAGCGAGCAGGGTCGAGCGGAGCAAGCGGGGTTGACCAGAACAAGGGGGAAAAAAAACCCTGACTAAGGCAAATTGGTACCAGCATAGTGAGGTATTCCTGTGACAACCTGACCGTGTTTTGGGGAGGACTGTGGAAGGACTTTGGAACTTTGGGCTAGAAGATCCATCCGGTGTTAAGAACTCTGTGGGATGTTGTGTAGGAGCTTGGAAGATAATGTTGAGAACAGTGCAGAAGATGGAGGCCTGGCTTGTGAAATTTCAGAATGACGATTTAAAGACTCTTATCAGGGCCATTGCTATTTTGATTGTGAAGATTCTGTGGTTCTGGTTAGCTGGGGCTGAAGAATCAGCTGTGATTAACAAGATACCAGAACTACTAAAGCAAAACCTTTGCATTACTGGGACTATTGATGCTGGTTAGCCGGAACTAAGAAATCAGTAGTGATTAAGAACGACCAGCATCATTGAGGTGACATCTTCTGGGAAGTGTTTTCTGAGAGTACAGAGGCTGTGTTTCAGAGATAGCCAAGGTTGTACCTAGTGCTGTGGCTGGACTTGGTAATGTGTAAGAGTCACCCAGGTGGTACTGGTTTTGAAGGCATGAAGGGGTCATGAAGAGCAGCTGAGGCTTGGCACTGTGAGAGGCCATGGAAGGCCATTGGTGAAGGTGCAGCCTCAGTTGCAATGGACGGCCCAGGACTGAAGGGGTCATGCAAAGGAGTTGAGGCTTGGCACCATGAAGAGAGCCTATGTGAGGCTATTGTAGAAGCCAAGTTACAATGGAAGACAGTTTTGGAGATGCCAGTACCATGAGATGACCATCAAGAACAGTAGCAGCAGTGGAGTACAGGTGGCTAGAGCCTAGAAGACATGTATGCTACAAAGGGCATGGCTGGAGAAGTAACCCAAGCCCTTGGAGGAGCCCAGAAGATCTTGAGTTGGATCCCAGACATTGGATGGTTGGAAATTGAGTTTTGCTTTTGATTGTGACTGTGCCCTGATATTTTACCCTCTTGAAGGAAGTTTTTTAGTGAAGCCCACAGTTTGAATTTTAAAGTTCTTTGTGTTTTAAAAGATACTGGATATTTTAAGGGGATTGAGCTTTTAGTATGTAAAGACTGTGGGACTTTTAAAGTTATTTAAGATCTTGGGGATCAATAAGAACTAAGGGTTGAGGCTTACTAGTGATGTGTTTTTGTGTCAAGTTGACAAGGGGTCAATTGTACTGGCTAGTTTTGTGTCAACTTGACACAGCTGAGGGTTATCACAGATAAAGGAGCTTCAGTTGGGGAAATGCCTCCATGAGATCTTCTTGGTTGGTGATCAAGGGCGGGGGGAGGTCCCCTTGTGGGTGGTGTTATCTCTGGGCTGGTAGTCTTGGTTCTATAAGAGAGCAGGCTGAGCAAGCCTCCCCAACTTCTTGGTCATGATGTTTGTGCAGGAATAAAAACCCTAAGACAGCCTCTCACAGTGCCAAGCCTCATCTGCTCTTCATGACCCCTTCATGCCTTCAAAACCAGTACCACCTGGGTGACCCTTACACATTACCAAGTCCTGCTGTAGCAGAAGGTACAACCTGGCTATATCTGGAACACCACCTCTTTGTGCTCTCAGAAAACACTTCCCAGAAGATGTCACCTCAATGATGCTGGTCGTTCTTAATCACTACTGATTTCTTAGTTCCGGCTAACCAGCATCAATAGTCCCAGTAATACAAAGTTTTCACTTTAGTAGTTCTGGTATCTTGTTAATCACAGCTGATTCTTCAGCCCCAGCTAACCAGAACCACAGAATCTTCACAATCAAAATAGCAATGGCCCTGATAAGAGTCTTTAATCGTCCCTCTGAAATTTCACAAGCCAGGCCTCCATCTTCTGCACTGTTCTCAACATTATCTTCCAAGCTCCTACACAACATCCCACAGAGTTCTTAACACCAGATGGATCTTCTAGCCCAAAGTTCCAAAGTCCTTTCACAGTCTTTCCCAAAACATGGTCAGGTTGTCACAGGAAGACCCTACTATGCTGGTACCAATTTGCCTTAGTCAGGGTTTCTATTCCTGCACAAACATCATGACCAAGAAGCAAGTTGGGGAGGAAAGGGTTTATTCAGCTTACACTTCCCACATTGCTGTTCATCACCAAAGGAAGTCAGGACTGGAACTCAAGCAGGTCAGGAAGCAGGAGCTGATGCAGAGGCCATGGAGGGATGTTCTTTACTGGCTTGCTTCCCCTGGCTTGCTCAGCCTGCTCTCTTATAGAACCCAAGACTACCAGCCCAGGGATGGTTCCACCCACAATGGGCCCTCCCCCCATTGATCACCAAGGGACAAAATGTCTCACAGCTGGATCTCATGGAGACACTTCCCCAACAAAAGTTCCTTTCTCTGTAATAAGACCAAAAGTTGACTCCTTCAGGTGTTGGTCCCCACTTTCTATCTTATTTGAGATAAGCACTAAGATTTACTGATCAATAAATTCCAAAGAACCAACATGATATTTGTAGCCTCCCCCAGCCTTGAGCAGGCTGATTCAGACCTTGCTGCCACTGTGAATGAGACCACCTGGGGTGGAGCCTTCTGACCTAGATGCTTCTATTGCTCTGTCACTGCGCTGCTCTTCACCAAGACACCGCTACCCTCTGAGAGGCTGAACCTGTCTTCCTGAGATACTCCTGAGATAGCTGGCAAACTGTGGAATTGGTAACCTAATGCTAACAGCTCTGGCAGACTACTTGGCAACAAAGCATCAAGAAGCCTGGTGTGGAGGAAGATGGGCCTCCCCCCTTTATAAGCACAGACTCTTAGTAAACTTTGGGGCCTTGATCAGAAATCTGCCTTGGTCTCATTTCTTCTTTCGCTTTTCCTCCCTTACAGCTCTGGCCTCCCACTTAGGAACCCAATTCATGTGGCCACAGGTGGCTACAGATATTATTACTCATTGACATAAAAAAAATTTCTTGGTTAAGTGGCTTCTGAAAGACCCTTCATTATAAGCAGTTTGATGCTGAAATTTGTAGTTTGGAAGTTGGGACCTTCTTCAGTTTGCTATAGTCCACATTCACCAAGCAGAACTATATTGCTCGTGGGCACCCAGTCTGTCCCAACTGACATCTGGATTGAACAATGCCACATCTACTACATATTGTGCAGCTCCAGTACGTCTAGCTCTAACTAATACAAAGACAGGAAATCAAGCTTGGATACCTCTTGGCCCAACTGAGGGTCCTAATGCAAACATGTTTGCCTAAGAGGCTTATGTGCTCGGATAGGAGAAGAAGCCTGAAAGTGCAGGCTGGACAGCTTTTGTAGAAACAAGGTTTCTTGCTTGCCACTATATTTGCATCTGGCTTTATGTGGGGCCTGGGGATTAAATTCAAGTTCCTACACTCCAATGGCGAGTGCTGTACCAATAAAGGCATCTCTTCAGCTCAGCTGGGTTTTTTTGGGTTTTTTTGTTTTGTTTTTAAAAAACAATGTTTCTATGGAGTCCACGTTTCTCCTTATCTTGCAATCCTCCTGCCTCAGCCTCCTAGAGTGCTGGGATTACAGAGATGTGACACCACTCTCAAAGTACTTTGATAGCAAAAAAAGGCTATGAAACCCCTACTAGATCATGGCAAATATCTCAGGAGCCAACTTTACAGAAATCACAGCTACAATGACATGAACATTAGTGTACATAATTGGAGTGGGCTAAGACAAAACCAAGTTGGCACCTGTGGGCTCATAATATTACCAAAAAAAAAAAAAAAGGAACCTGCATTATTTAGCTTTGAAAACTTCATTTTAAAAGGATTTTATGGCACTGTTAAATAAAATATTTAATCAAAACAACAGTATTTTTTTTTTTGATGCTGGCAATTGAACCTGTGCCCTCATATACTGAAGCACAAATTCTATCTTAGCAATATACCCAAGCCTTGTAGCAAGAATAATTAATTTTAAAAAAGCATCTCAGGGGGCTGGTGAGATGACTCGGCGGGTAAGAGCACCTCACTGCTCTTCCGAAGGTGATAAGTTCAAATCCCAGCAACCACATGGTGGCTCACAACCATCCGTAATGAGATCTGGCTCCCTCTTCTGGAGTCTCTGAAGACAGCTACAGTGTACTTACATATAATAAATAAAATAAATCTTAAAAAAAAAAAGCATCTCAGGCCTGTATTGCCTGCTTGTCAGCACTTTAAAAATGAAATAGTATCCTTTAGTTCTTTGCTATTCAGCCAAGTTGAGTTCATATTTACTTTCTTCTCTCTTTGTTAATAAATTTTTAGATTTAGATATGGATGAATTATTTGGCCTCTTAAAACTGCCTTTTGGACCCTGATATAGCTGTCTCGTGTGAGGCTATGCCAGTGTCTGGCAAATACAGAAGTGGATGCTCACAGTCATCTATAGGATGGAACACAGGGCCCCTAATGAAGGAACTAGAGAAATTACCCAAGGAGCTGAAGGGGTCTGCAACCCTATAGGTGGAACAACAATATGAACTAACCAGAACCCCCAGAGCTCGTGTCTCTAGCTGCCTATGTACCAGAAGATGGCCTAGTTGGCCATCATTGGGAAGAGAGGTCCCTTGGTCTTACAAACTTTAAATGCCCCCGTACAGGGGAATGCCAGGGCCAAGAAGTAGGAGTGGGTGGGTAGGGAAGCAGGGCAGGGGGGGGGGGGTATAGGGGACTTTTGGGATAACATTTGAAATGTAAATGAAGAAAATATCTAATAAAAAATGGAGGCAGAGGCAGGTGGATTTCTGAGTTCGAGGCCAGCCTGGTCTACAAAGTGAGTTCCAGGACAGCCAGGGCTATCCAGAGAAACCCTGTCTCGAAAAACAACAACAAAAATTGACCGGAGTGAGCGGGGCCCACCGGAGCGAGCGGGGCTGGCCGGAGCGAGCAGGGTTGACCGGAACGAGGAAAAAAATTGAAAAAAAAACTGCCTTTTGTAGATTTTACATGACTTCCTCATGTTTTGGCCATTTGAATAGCTTAATCCTTTATTGTCATAGTATATTTTTGCTGGAGTCTTTTCAAGACATGTGAACCAACAGAGACAAGCAAAGGACTCAGCCTTTGGTTTCTTATCAGTAAGACATGGATAGTAAGTATTCCTGTTTTAGAGGGTTATAAGTCAAAAGTGGGTGACTCAGTACACACCAGTGCCTGCCACACAGATGTGTCTAAAACTGGCTAGGTATTACAAAATTGGGAACAATAATTTGACAGGTCTTACAAATCAGCACTAGACAATATCTTTTTTTTTTTTTTTTTTTTTTTTGGTTTTGGTTTTTTTTTTCCGGACAGGGTTTCTCTGTGTAGCTCTGGCTGTCCTGGAACTCACTCTGTAGATGAGGCTGGCCTCGAACTCAGAAATCCATCTGCCTCTGCCTCCCAAGTGCTGGGATTAAAGGCGTACGACACCACACCCGGCTGACAATATCTTTACCAAGTCTAGCTGTGACTCCATTTTCTCCTGGTTGTTTACGCTACAGAGAAGTATGTGAAGGCAAGTGTCTCTGCTTCCTTGGAGCCAAGTACTTGGTAGTTTGGGCTCCACCTGCCTTAGTCTGCACACTAGCTCCCTAACTTACTAGCCGTGTTGTTAGGGCAGCTGTTTGAGCCTTCTCATCTTGTCTGTCATCCCTGGATACAACACAGTGGAAGGGAGAGCCAACTTCGCCAAGTTGTCCTGTGACCTCCACATTTGTACACATATGTAAATAAAATATAAAAGGTGGGCACGTGTGTAGGACAACTTGCAGGAGTCATTTCATCTGCCCTGTGTGTCCTGGGCATTGAACTCATGTCAGGCGAGCACTGAGTTAATCTCACTGGCCCATTAAAAATAATTTTTAAATGGTTGCCAAATGTAGCTACGTGTAGGTAGTTAGGTCTTCCTGGAGTGTTAAGATTTTCATTCTGCAGATAGCATTTTCTGAAGCTCAGAAAATGTAACTACCTTCCTTGTATCTGCCATCTTTGCTGCTCTGACCTTGAACAGCAAGTGCCCCTATCTATGCTGGCGCCAGGTCTCTCTCTTCTGCCTCAGAAAGCTGTAAAAGGAAATACTTTTTTTTTTTTTTTTTTTTTTTTTGCTTTTCGAGACAGGGTTTCTCTGTATAGCCCTGGCTGTCCTGGCCTTGGGCGAAAGTAATTATCCCTGGACTGGTGGACTCTGTTTGCTTGAGTCCGACATTCCTGAGTCTCTGTGGCTTAGGGGAGGAAGATAAGCTGTCCGAGGCCGCCTGAGGGAAGGGGTTCTGGTCAATTTTCCGGCTCCCATTATCTCTGTAGCAGCAGCTGCCGGCAGATAAGTGTGTGAATCACCTGTGACAGGACTCCATGCTTGGGTGTGGTGGGAAGGAGGCCAAACTGTGGGATCCCGGGTGCTTCTTGAACCAGCTGCTGCAAGCTGGGGCCTCTCTGTGGGAGCTGGCTACAAAGACTGACCCACCCTTAGGCCCAGACCTGGATCCTCTCTGAGTTAAAGGAAGCACGGTTACAGCAGCCCACCACTGTGTGAGCATCTAAGTGTTCGAAGCTCTGCTCGGGAGCCCAGGCTCCACTTGACCTTCTATTCCTAATCCTTGTTTTTCTACCCAGTCAGTTATCTCAGGGTAAAATCTCCAGGTGCCTCCACAGACCAAATCATGGATCTCTCTCTCTCTCTCTCTCTCTCTCTCTCTCTCTCTCTTTTCATGTGAACTGCCCCCCACGAATCCCAACATAGTGGTACTATCAAAACACTCAGTTGCCAGGCACCTAGGACTCTTGTACATGATTCAGACATCACTGGAACCTCACCTCTCTTTGAGTACTGTCCAGGGCTTCCCTCACTTTCATAGGAATGCCCAAACTTCTACAGCTCTGTTTGTTCTATACATGAGAATCACAGATTTGAATACCTTTCGAGATTTAACATACAAGCCACCATTCCTACTGGCCAACCCAGTCTACTTTCCTTCATGGGTATGGGGTCAATATTAGCCAACAAGAAGAGTGTGTCCACACCCAACACTGGTCACTGTGCAGCACTGGCCTGATTGATCTCACCTTAAACCCACCATAATTCCCTGAGGTAGGTTCCAAGAATCCCACGTAGCAGATGAGAAGACTCAGGTTGGACAAATAAATGAGATGTTTCTTTTTAGGATAGTAGTATTTTTAAAAAAAATCACTTGTGTGATGGGGACCAAGAAGATATATTCCACTGTTTTGTGTTACTCCCCTTCCCATTCCTGCTTCAAACACTTAAGATAATCCACTTAGGAAAAAAATTTACTTCACTTTATGGCTTCAGAGGTTCCCATTTATGACCAAGTAGTTCTGATGCTTTGGGGGTCTGCCAGGAAACAGCTTGCAGCCACGAAGTAAATAAGGGGAAAAGGGGGCGAGAAGGATTCCATAAGTCCTGCTGAGGAAAGCCCCTCAATTATCTAACCCTCTCTTAGCAGGCCCCACTTCTGAAAGGATCTACCGCCCCCCAAAGGCCCCATGCTGTGGAGCAAACCTTACTTTTGGACAATATTCCAGATCCAAACTAAAGCACTTTTGTAGCTGACTGAGTATAAACCTTGAACTGATCCTCCTGCCTCAACCTTCTGAGGGCTAGGATTATAGGTATGATTTACATGGTGCTGGGGGATCAAGGCCGAGCTTCATGCATGCAAATACTACACCAGTTGAGCTACATCCTCGGGCCTGGCAATCAGGATTTCATTCTGTAGCCCTGGCTGGCCTTGGACTCACAGAAATCTGCCTTTTTCTCTCTAGTACTAGGATTAAAAGTGTTCAGCGCCATGCCCATCCCAGCAATTTTTTAAAGCTATGAAGTAGTTTTGGCTTTCTCTTCTGGCTGTAAAAGGAAATACTTTTTTTTTTTTTTTTTTTTTTTGCTTTTCGAGACAGGGTTTCTCTGTATAGCCCTGGCTGTCCTGGAACTCACTCTGTAGACCAGGCTGGCCTCGAACTCAGAAATCCGCCTGCCTCTGCCTCCTGAGTGCTGGGATTAAAGGCGTGCACCACCACGCCCGGCTAAGGAAATACTTTTCACAGTTTCCGAGTCTTCCAGGTTGTTTCAGGTTCCATGCTGACGACAGACACCACTTCCAGGCCCCATTTTCACTGCTAATGCACTTTTCCTTAATCGTGACTCTGTGCTGCCTGGTGGTAATACCTACTTCTCAACTGCTGTAGCCCAGAAGCCAGTGGTAGTGTGAGGAACAGTCTCTGTACCTCTCCATGAGTTATGAAAGAGGCCACTACATGCTACAGTCTAGACCTCTCACTCCCTGTCTCGATCATCGCTGTGTTTAGTTCTAAAAGATGGTAGGTAGGGCTGGAAAGTTGGCTCAGCAGATAAGAGCATTTGCTGCTCTTACAGTGAACCCTAGGTTCAAATCCCAGCATCCACATGGTGGCTCACGACCATCTGTAACTCCAGTTCCAGGGGATCTGTTGTCCCTGTCTGACCTGTGCGGACACCAAGCACACATATATGCAGAGGAAACACACATAAAATGAATAAACTCTAACTGCACCCCTCAAAAAAAAAAAAAAAACACAAGAGTGTGACTCTCAGTGTGGCTCCTGGAACCACACTCGAAATGTTAGGCCTCTGCCCAGGGAAGGCCCAAGTCTGAACAGGACGAAGTTGTTGAAGTCAGAATGGCAAACCTTACAAAACATTCCCTCTACTCCTCTCTTGGGTAAAGCACTCCAGAATGTTTAGTGTGGGTCTCTGTTTCTGTCTAACTCCATCAGCTTCATTTCAAGGCTGCTCATGGTTTCACACCGTTTTCTGTCGATCTCACTATTTTCATGGGTTTTGCATCTTTACCTCTAAGATCATGGAATACTTTAGTGGAAATTATGAAGTGTTTTACTGGGGGTTGCAAAGTTCAATTTTCCTCGTATCCTTTTTTTTTTTTTTTTAACAAAGCCATCTGTAGCTTCACGATACTCATAAATACATACAGTTATGTTGTTACTGACACCTGCTCCCATAGTCCTTTTGGTGAGGAATTCATCATTCCCAAAGCAATCCATATGCTTCTCCATTCACATCTACCCGTGCAGTTGTCTCTGGCACAAACCCTCTTTGTTGGCCATTAGCAATTCAAGAACGGGATGTGTTCAACCTGCTGCCTTGCTAGGCGCCTGGGGGACACTGACTCTATTTTTTATTAGTTATTTTATTTATTTGCATGTCAAATGTTGTCCCCCTTCCTGGTTTTCCCTCCATAAACCTCCCCCCATCCCATCCCCCTGCCCCTGCTTCTATGAGGGTGCTCCTCCACCTACCTACCACCCTCCTCACCGCTCAAGCCTCCTCCTATGCTGGGGCATCAAGCCTCCACAGGACCAAGGGTCTCTCCTCCCACTGATGCCTGACAAGGCCATCCTCTGTTACATACGCAGCTGGAGCCATGGGTCCCTCTTTGGTTGGTGGTTTAGTCCCTGGGAGCTCTGGGGGTACTGGTTAATTCATATTGTTCCTCCTATGGGGCTGCAAACCCCTTCAGCTCCTTCAGTCCTTCCCCTAGCTCTTCCATTGGTGTCCTCAGGCTCAGTCCAATGATTGGCTGTGAGTATCTGCATCTGTATTTGTCAGACACTGGCAGAACCTCTCAGGAGACAGTCATACCAGGCTCCTGTCAGCAAGCACTTCCTGGCATCAGCAATAGTGTCTGGGTTTCATGTCTGCGGACAGAATGGATCCCCAGGTGGGGGCAGTCCCCAGATGGCCCTTCCTTCAGTCTCTACTCCATTTTTTGTCCCTGTCTTTCCTTCTGACAGGAACACTTCTGGGTTAAGAATTTTGAGATGGGTGGGTGGCCCCATCCCTCAACTGGGGGCCATGCCTATCTACTGGAGGTGGTCTCTACAGGTTCTATCTCCCCTTTGTTGGGTATTTCAGCTAAAGTCATCCCTGTTGGATCCTGGTAATGTCTCACTTCCCTGGCATCTGGGACTTTCTAGTGGCTACCCCCAGTTCTCCATCCCCCACTGCTACACACCTCTGTTCAATTTCCTAACCCTCTGTACTTCTCTCCTGTCTATTCCCATACCTTGATCCTGGCCCCCTTATTCCCTCCCCCACCTCTCTCCCTCCCAATTCGCTCCCTCCCTCTGCCTTCTGTGATTATTTTGTTCCTACTTTTACATAGGATTAAAGCATCCACACTTTGGTCTTCCTTCTTCTTAAGCTTCATATGGTACTATGCATTTTTGTTGCCCTGGCTAGCCTAAAACTCTCTATATAGACTATGTTGATTCCTGAACTCAGAGATCTGACTGCCAGCTTGACTCCATTTTTATGAGTACAACCAGCTTAACTTCAATTTTAACAATACAATGAATTTATTTTTTGGCATAGGATCTTACAGTGTAGGCCAGGCTAGCCTCAAAGTAGCAATCCTCCTGCCTCAGATCCTTAAGTGTTGGGATTACAGGATGTGTACCACCATACTAAGCCTCAGTCTGGATATAATTTTATAAAGAATATACTTCTTTTGAAGGAAGTGGGGGCGCACACCTTTAATCCCAGCCCTTGGAAGGCAGGGACAGGCAGCTCTCTGTGAGTTGAGGTTAGTCTCATCTACATAGCAAGTTTCCAGTCCAGCCAGAGCTACCTAAAAAGAGGTGAATTTTTTAACCCACGACCGCATAGGGATGATAAATGGAAGACCAGAGCATTACACAAAGGAAAAAGATAACCCTGAGGTTTGAGGCTTTTCTGGAAGAATTCCAAGAATGTATATGGCAAGGGGATGTCTCAGGGCAATCCATTAATAGCTGGTGACCTGCAGATCAAAGGCACAGTGCTTTATGAATCGTCACCAACACTCATCCCACGGCCCCCTGTCTCTCTGTCCCTCTTCTGTTTGTCCTAACGATGTTCCTCCAAGAATCCCAAGTCAGTCCCGACAACATTTGCTATCCCATCTTCAGGAATGCAGCTGGCACATTCTTTATGTGAAGGAAGCACTCCTGGGAAGGATATGAACCAGACGGAGGGAAGAGTATCTTATTTCATCCACACAGAACCCCAGTGTCCAGGCCCTGAGCAGGGCTGAGGATTTGAATGGAAGGAGACCAGCAGAGCTTCATTCTGCAAACAGCCATGCAGGCGGCTGGGGATGCAGGGGATGGGTGTTCGCTGTGAGGGGGTCCTCCGCTGTGAGGAGGCGCTCTGTGGTTGCCCAATCCCCTGCATCTTAGAACCCCGTCTCCCTAAAGCAGTACTCACCGACCCAACTTTTAATCCTCGACTGTGACGTTCCATGGAGTAAACTCTTTCTCTGCATGAATCCCAAGATCTGTCGGGTCACTTGGCCCTCATTGTTTGAAAATTCCTCATCATTTCACTGTGAATTTTGTGAATTTGACTAAGAATTCTGTGAAATACTGAGATGACAGACAGGCCTCCAGAGATGGCACCAAGAGATCCCTGTCTGGTGCGTTTACAGTCCTGTGAAACCCCTTTCCTGGAGGACGGTGGTTTTATGATAAAATCCTGGCAATGCTGAGAGGATGTTTCTGCCTGCCATTGATAAAGTAGGGTACCGTGGTGGAGAGGCATGTAGGGCCAGCAGCCTCCAAAGCACAGAAGAAGGCAAGGAACCAAAGTCCCATGGTGCACCAGCAGAATCCTACCAGCAAGCGCTTCATAGAAGCAAATCTACCCCAAGTTGAGCCTTCCATCAAGACCCTAGCCCTGACTGACACCTTGATGGCAGCTTTTTGAGATGCTCTGAAATAAGAGCTGCCTCCCCCGGCTTCAAAAACAGGTAATACCAAGGGCCTCTCCTCCTATTGATGGCCCCCTAGGCAAAACTAGGAAAGGGGATAACATTTGAAATATAAATAAAGAAAATATCTTTTGAAAAAAAAAATAAAATAAAAAAATAAAAACAAAAGAATGTATTTCTCAGGCCGGAGTGGGTGAGTGGGCGGGTAGGGGAGCACCCTCATAGAAGCAGGGGGGGATAAGATGGGGGGGGTTGCAGAGGGGAAACCAGGAAGGGGGATAACATTTGAAATGCAAATAAATAAAATAACCAGTAATAACAAGAATATATTTCTCTGTACAAATTCAAATCCACTTAATTGGTTGATATCAGTTTTCTTCTATATAGGGCAAGTAAACTATTTCTAGTATTTTTGTATCTTTTAAACTTTTACTGACATTATTTTAATCTGTAAAATTCCTGTTCCTATAAATGTTACCAAATTGGACTTGGCATGGTGGTATACACACTGAGTATCAGCAGAGCCAAGCAGAGTTCCAGAATAGTCAGGGCCACACTGGAACCTTGTCTCCAAAACAAAACAAAACAACAACAACAACAAAAACCAAAACCAAAACCAAACAAAACAAAACAACAAAGAAAACAAAACATAACGACTGGCTGGAGAGATGGCTCAGAGGTCCTGAGTTTAATTCCCAGCAACCTCACAACCATCTAAAGAGATCTGGTGCCCTCTTCTGGTTTGTTTGAGTATAGCTACAGTGTACTCATATCCATACAATAAATACGAAAAATCTTTAAAACAAACAAAAACAGAAACAAAAAACCCTGCCCACATAATTTATTTTTACAATTTTTAAATTAATACAGGGTTTCTCTCCGTGTAGCACTGATTTTCCTGAACTTGCTGAACACAGAGATGAGCCTGCCTCTGCTTCCCAGATGCTGGGAGTAAAAGCATGTCACCACACTTGGCTATTTTTTTTAACCATTTGTTAAACGTATTATGAGTGAGTTAGTTTACTGTCTCTATTATAATTTTCTGTATTTGAAAAATCTCGTCAGCCTAAATTTTGTCAGAACGTGATTTTTTGACAAAATCCAACAGAAAGAAACAGTGCTCTCATTCCTCTGTACATCTAGCCTTACCTGCAACTTTCCACTTAAGGCTGTCTCAGCCCACAGCCCAGACCTCAAGTGGTGGGTAGCTATAGTCCCTGGGAACCACCCTAAGCCAGTGACTCATGGAAATTGGAGGAAAAACACCTCCATAGTCTCAGATAGGATGACTCTGAGATGTGTTCTATACTGACTTCTTGTTCCCAAGGAGAGATGACTGATTTTAGTTATCCCAAACAGATAATGGTTTTTGATTGATTGATTGATTGATTGATTGATTGATTGATTTGGGGGGTTTTGAGCCAGGGTTTCTCTGTATATCCCTAGCTGTCCTGGGATGTGTTCTGTAGACCGGGCTCACAGAGTTCACACTATGGGAAACATACCCCTGTACTGAGATGAATACATAACATTTTAAATGTTATTTGTATGTGTCTACATGTACCAACTGGTGTATGCAGTTGTAAGCATTCATGCAAAGGTCACAAGAGGATGTCAGGTGGCCTCCCAGAATACCTTCTGCCTATTCCTTTGAAATGGTGCTTCTCCCTAAGCTTAGGGCTGGCATTTCTTGGCTAGTCCCCCCCCCCCAGCCACCTATCTCCATCTCCATCTCTGTCACAGATGGCGTTACAGGGATGCACAGAACACTTGGGTTATAACGTGGGTGCTCAGATCCAAATTGCAGTCCTTGAGATTGTGAAACACACTCTCTTGAGGAGTCATCTCTCCAACACCTGATTCCATCTTCTGTCCCACCCTCCAACCTTTCCTTCCTAGAATGGTCTCTCAAACTAATCATACTAAGATTACAAATGCAATTCTATAGTTTTTGCCACTGTCAGTTTATCTTTTATTATTTGAAAATGGTATACATGTTTACAATGTATTTTGGCTATACCTTACAATGTCACTTTTATTGTTGTTTTTACCAACTCTGCAATATTTTCCATTGTCAATTTTTTTTTAATTCTCAGAATAAACACTTGGGTAAAATGGGTCCAGGCATTGTTTTCATTCAGAACCAATTTTTCCAGGCACTAACTCATGCTATTTCTGCTGGCTGTAGAATACAGCAGAGTCAAAGATGGAAATGTTCAGTAAGCAGGTTAAAGTCATAGGGTCGGTCGGGGTGAATGCCTTGGTCAAAGCATCCTGCCTTGTGTGACCTCCCCATGCATTTTTGTCTTTCCTCCCTTGGCACCTTCCCCCGCCCCCCATCCTTCCTATTTAATCTACATGACCTAGTAAAAAGTCAGTCCTGCCTGACAAGTGCAAAGTCAGCTCTTCCATCAAACTGGTCCTTGTCTTCCTTGATGGCGATCACAATTCCTGAACTCCCATCACAGGCTACTTTTTCCTCTGGCACTTTTTATTTTCAGTGATTTTTTTTTTTTTAGTTGTTTACATTCGCTCATTAGCAAAGTGGATCTTACTTGGTTTGTGGTGGCATGTGTTTTACTGGGACCTGCTCCTGCTGGACAAGTGCTTTACCACTGAACCATGTCCCCAGTTCTTTTTGATTTTTGAGATAGGATCTCACTAGGTTGCCCAAACAGGCTTTGAACATACAGTTCTCCGGCCTGCATCATCTCAGTTGCCCTCTCCCCCAAGCTGACTTCGCTCCTGCTGACATCCACACAGCAGGTATTCAGTGAGGGTTTAAAGATGAGCTGAGGATGTGGCTCTGTGGATCAAGTGGTGCAAATGTGACAATTGAGAGGATCAGAGTTTGGATTCCCAGCATCCATATAAATGTCTAATGGGTGCAGCCAGCCACCTAGATTCCAGACCTTTGAAGGCAGAGACAAGGTATTCCAGAGCAAGCTAGATAGATAAACTAGCCATATGGGCCAGCTCTGAATGTAAGAGACTCTGCCGCAATGAGTAAGGTGGAACTTGAAGAAGACTGCTAACATCAACCTTAGGCCTCCTAATGCATTTGCACATGCACCCCCAAATATATATATGCTCCCATATATACACAGACATTTAAAAACTGAACATATGCTTTCATTATAGCAGAGAGAGCCCTACAAAGAATTATCTTGATATGCAGATGAGTAGAATGTTAAGTTAGCTTTTGAGTAAGTTTCCTCTGGAAACTTTAAAGTATACCATACCTTTAACAGTGTCTTCATCTGCTTCCTTCTCTCACAACTACTTGACTTTTAATCATTTTGCTTCACCAGGATATGCCCCATCCCTTTGGGTTTTCTCTAGGCAGTTTGCTTTCCACAGATAGTGAAATGCAACCGTGTAATTATTAAAAATTGCCTCAACAGGGGGATGGAGAGATGGCCCAGTGCTTAAGAATACTTGCTGCTTTTGTAGAGGATCCAGGTTTGGTTCTCAGTACCCACGTTAACTCACAGTTATCTGTAATTCTAGTTTCAGGACATCCAACATCCTCTTCTGGCCTTGGTGAACATCAGGCACACATATGCATACACATGCATGCATGCATGCAGGCAACCGTTAGTGCACATAAATCTTTTTTTTTAATTGCCTCAGTAATTGAAGATATTTTGGCCATTGTCTGAAATAGTGTATTCAAATGTGATGAAGCATAAAGAATCTTTCAAAGTCCCATAATGGGAGGCTGGAGAAAGAGCTCATCAGTTAAGCTCTTCCAGAGGATTCAGGTTTGATTCTCAGCACCCACACGGCAGCTCACAACTGCCTGACCTCCACAGGCATCAAGCATCAAGTTCAAGGCCATCTCGGGTGGCACTGTGCAAGGTCAACCTGGACTAGTGTGACCGTGTCTCAAAAAAAAAAAAAAAGGAAAAAGAGAAAGAGGCCTGGGCTGGTGACAGGCTCACATCTTTAATATCAGGAGTCAGAGGCAGGCAAATCTCTATGAATTTCAGGCCAGTTCTACATAGTGAGGCCCTATCTCAAAATAAAGTTTTTTTTTTGGGGGGGGGGGGGGGGGGAGGGAGGGAAAGAGAGGGAGGAAGGAGAGAAATGGAAGTAGAATTAGAATCAAGATACATTTTCATTTATTTGGTATGTGATTTTTTTTGAAGTATAACAGTCCGTACCAGTGAGCAAGCAATACTAATGTGTGACACTAACACTCCACAGACGGCTGGAGCTGAATCCAGCAAGAGTTGTGACAGACTTTAAGCACTTCATTTGGGGAACATGAAGGTATGGCTAAGTGATAAAATTCTTACTGAGTATACATAAGGCCCTGAGTGTGATGCCCTGCATCACAAAACATAAATAAGTAGGATGCTCTAAATTTCATTTTCAGAAAATTAGAGAAATATTCAGAAGTTTGGATGCATTAAGTATATACAAAAATAAAAAGAACTTTAGATTTATGACACTTGTGTGGGATTATGCACATGCCATGGGGCACAAACCAGGCCGTGTAAATGTCAAAGGACAAACTGCAGGGTTAGTTCTCTTTCGACCATGTGGGAGCCAGGGCTCAAACTCTAGGTTGTAGGACTTGAAGCAAGCCCTTTCAACCTGAGCCATCTCACTAGCCTTGAAACAAAGAACAACGTGCAGTGTTTACTACTGGAGACAAGGTCCAATAAATTACAGTATAGCTAGATTACAGAACATCAAGCAATCATTTAAAATGTCTTCAAGGAAATTTAAAAGCTTGGGAAATTGCTTCTAATAAAATTTTATATGAGAGAGCGTGAGGGAGGGAGGGACAGAGGGAAGGACGGAGGGAGGGCAGAGACAGACACTTAAGTTTTTGACACAGCCCTTATAGCAGTTTTTTATGGAGAGGATTTACTGAGCTCCTTGTTTGGCCATTCTGGAAATCCTACTCCTTGTAAGTTGTACAAATCAGTTGTACACATTATTTTCCTAGAGAGGGAATATGGGACATCCTTTTAAAGTGTCCTCACCATGGTGTCATCTTGGCCATATGTTGTAGTCTAGAATCTGACTTGGTAGGTAGTCCACTTTGTGAACCAGAGTGCCTAAACTAGAGGCTATACTCATTTTCTTTGTAATTCTGTAACTATGCTTTAAAATTCCTTTTTAGGATCTATGTGTGTGAGTACTTTTCTTGCATGCATGTCTGTATATCATGTGTAACCTGGAACTGGAGTTATGAATGCTTGTGAGCCACCATGTGGGTGCTGGGAATCAAAACCAAGTCCTCTCCAAGAACAATTGCTCTGAAAACCATTGATTCATGTTTCTCACCCCTTAGCTAGTTTAAAAAAAGCATTCAGTTTACAAACATTTAGTTTACATGGAGATAAACAAAAACCCGAATGAGTTAAGTGAACTTCTCAGAGCCTTTAGTAATGAAAATGCTAAATCGGATAAGATACCTCTCTAGAAAAAGAGGAATGGTATGCACCAATTCCCAATCTTACTGAGATCAGTAAGCATTTTCTCCCCCCAGGTTGGGAGACTGATGTCTTGCCAAGCACTTGCCAAGTCTGTTTTATTTGGTATTTTCCGCCTGAATCAAAAATACTGGGATGTCAGGCAGGCAGTGGTGGCTCACGCCTTTTTAATCCCAGCACTTGGGAGGCAGAGACAGGCAGATTTCTGAGTTCAAGGTCAGCCTGGTCTACAAAGTGAGGATAGTCAGGACTATACAGAGAAACCCTGTCTTGAAAAAACAAAACCAAAAACAACAACAAGAAAAAAAAAAAACTGGGATGTCAATGGAAGTACCTGTTGACCACTGTGACAGCTGTACACATCAGCCTTCCAGTCATGAAAGCAGTGGCAGGAGAAATGAATGGACACTCTTCAGGGAAGTCAACCTTTGCAGATACAACCCCCTGTCCTCACCAGGAGCATCTTTTTCCTACTCCTCCAATAGTTTGGGGTCTAATTCTATTGAAGACTTACCATGTGCCAATCAGATTCTTATTAGACAAAAAGGACAGGATTTGTCCTTAGTGTAAAGGGTATAATGGAGAAAACAGTTATCAGGTATCAGAAAAGGTGAGGTGTAGGAATCCACAAGGTGCCACGGTAAGACTTAAAGGCAGACGTTTTAAAAAGAAGAGAAAATGTTTGTTGCCAAGATTGGTTTATGAAGACAAAAAAAAAAAAAAAAAAGGTGAACCAAGAGAGGAAAGGGTGGGGGTGGGGTGGGGGTGGAAAGGCAAGGAGGCTTGTGAAAGCATGTCCTATTCAGAAACCCATGTGGCTCACATAGCTATATAGTTAGTGTAGGATATACAGAACTGACCAGGGAGTTGGGGATGCAGCTCTTGTCTGGCAAGTGCAAGGTTCCATCCCCACAGGGAGGGCAGGAGGGACAAAAAGAGGTTTTCCGTGACACACTAGTGAGCTGGGTCTTATTCTCAAGATAAATGACTGTCATTGAAGAATATTTAATCTCAGGATCAGGTTTGGCTTTAGAGTGCACTCTGGCAGCACTATATAAAAGAGAATTATGGAGGCTGACCAGAAATTTCAGGACGGAACCAGCCAAGTATGGCTTAAGAAGATGGCTGAGAGGTGACAGTGGCAAGAGACAAATATGATGCTGTAGTCCCAGCAAGAGGAAGGCTCAAGTAAGATTATCTAGAGTTCAAGTCTAGCCCAAGATACACAGTAAGACCCTGTCTCAAAACAAAAAACAAACAAATCTGGAGATGGGTGACAGAAAACTTGTCTGTTGTGTAAAAACAGGCCACTCAGATTTCTGCCTTGAACTAACACAGGCTATGGCAAAGCCGCACAATCCAGGGAAATCCAGGTATTAAAAAGAGGGAATGAAGTACATCTGAAACATAAATTTCCCCCACAGTCTCAGGCATTTGAACACTTGGTCACCAGATGGTTATTTGGGAAGGGTTAGTAAGTGTGGCCTTGCTGTACGAAATCCTGTTCCTGGAGTAGCCTTTAAGAGTAAAAAGCCAAGAAAGAGGGACCTGGTCACCAAGAGACATGATGGGAGATGGATGTAATCACAGGCCTAGAAGTATCCCTAGGAGACCAGGGATGTTTGTATACATTATGAAGAGTGGGGATTCTTAGATTCATCTCAGTCTAAGAATGAAATGTCATCGGCACTGTGAGTTGATCCAGTGCCACAGCGCTCCATACCCAAATACCGTCGGGAGGAAGCTGGTCTCCCGGGAGTGTGGACACACTTGTGAGCACAGGTAAGACCACCAATTCTGCTCAAATTCCTGGCCCAAGAGGGACCCACCCAGAGCCATCAGGACACAGGAACCAAGGAACAGCTGGGGACAGGATCCTTCCAGTTTCTGTCTGCAACCCAGAGCTGACCCTGTGCCACTGTTCTCCATACCCAAATTCCTCCCAGAGAGAACTGGTCTCCCAAGAGTGCTGACACGGAGGCTTGCAGGAGGGACAAGCCACAGTCAGAGACAACAAGACCAGCTAACACCACAAATAACCAGACGGCAAGAAGCAAGGGCAAGAACATAAGCAACAGAAACTAAGGCTATTGGCAACATCAGAACCCAGTTCTTCCACCATAACAAGCCCTGGACACCCAAACACACCAGAAAAGCAAGACTTTGATTTTAAACCACTTCTCATGATGATGATGATGATGATAATGATGATGATGATAGAGGACTTCAAGAAGGACATAAATAACTCCCTAAAGAAATACAGGAGAAAAAAGGAAACAGCTAGAAGCCCTTAAAGAGGAAACACAAAACTCCCTTAAAGAATTACAGGAAAACACAACCAAACAGGTGAAGGAATTGAACAAAACCATCCAGGATCTAAAAGTAGAAACAGAAACAATAAATAAATTACAAAGGGAGACAACCCTGGAGACAGAAAACCTAGGAAAGAGATGAAGGAGTCATAGATGCAAGCGTCACCAACAGAACACAAGAGAGAATCTTGCCAGGCGTGGTGGTGCACGCCATTAATCCCAGCACTCGGGAGGCAGAGGCAGGTGGATTTCTGAGTTCGAGGCTAGCCTGGTCTACAGAGTGAGTTAGAGGACAGCCAGGGCTACACAGAAAAACCCTGTTTCAAAAAACAAAAACAAAAACAAAAACAAACAAACAAAAACAAGAGAGAATCTCAGGTGCAGAAGACAAACATAGAAAACATTGACACAACAGTCAAAGAAAATGCAATAACCCAAAACACCCAGGAAATTCAGGACACAATGAGAAGACCAAACCTAAGGATAATAGGTATAGAAGAGAGTAGATTCCCAACTTAAAAGAGCCAGTAAATATCTTCAACAAAATTATAGAAGAAAACTTCCCTAACCTCAAGAAAGAGATGCCCATGAACATACAAGAAGCCTACAGAACTCCAAATAGACTAGACCAGAAAAGAAATTCCTCCCAACAAATAATAATCAGAACAACAAAAGCACTAAATAAAGATAGAATATTAAAAGCAGTAAGGGAAAAAGGTCAAGTAACATATAAAGGTATACCTATTAGAATTACACCAGACTTCTCACCAGAGACTATAAAAGCCAGAAGATCCTGGACAGATGTTATACAGACACTAAGAGAACACAAATGCCAGCCCAGGCTACTATACCCAGCAAAACTCTCAATTACCATAGATGGAGAAACCAAGACATGCCATGACAAAACAAATTTACACAATCATCTTTTCACAAATACAGCACTACAAAGGATAATAGTTGGAAAATGGCAACATGAGGGAAACTACACCCTAGAAAAAGTAAGAAAGTAATCTTCTTTCAATAAACCCAAAAGAAGATAATCACACAAACCTAAGAAATAACATCAAAAGTAACAAGAAGCAACAATCACTATTCATTAATATCTCTTAGCATCAATGAACTCAATTCCACAATAAAAAGACACAGAAAAACAGACTGGGTATGTAAACAGGACCCAGAATTTTGCTGCATACAGGAAACACGCCCCAGTGTCAATGACAGAGTAAAGGGCTGGAAAACAATTTTCCAAGCAAATGGTCCGAAGAAACAAGCTGGAGTAGCCATTCTAATATCGAATAAAATCAACTTTCAAACAAAAGTTATCAAAAAAGGATAACTCATACTCATCAAAGGAAAAATTTACCAAGAATAACTCTCAATTCTGAACATCTATGCTCCAAATGCAAGGGCAGCCACATTCGTTAAAGAAACTTTACTAAAGTTAAAAGCACACATTGCATCGCACACAATAATAGTGGGAGACTTCAACACCCCACTCTCACCAATGGACAGATCAGGGAAACACAAACTAAACAGAGACACAGTGAAACTAACAGAAGTTATGGACCAAATGGATTTACCAGGTATCTATAGAACATTTCATCCTAAATCAAAAGAACACCTCATGTTACCTTCTCCAAAGTTGACCATATAATCGGTCAGAAATCAGACCTCATCAAATACAAGAAGATTGAAATAATCCCATGTGCCCTATCAGATCACCACGGACTAAGGCTGATCTTCAATAACAACATAATAGAAAGCCAATGTTGATGTGGAAGCTGAACAACACTCTAACTCAATGATACCTTGGTCAAGGAAGAAATAAAGAAATTAAAGACTTTTTAGAGTTTAATGAAAATGAAGCCACAACATACCCAAACTTATGGGACACAATGAAAGCAGTCCTAAGAGGAAAACTTAGCTCTGAGTGCCTCAAAAAAAAAAAAAAACTGGGGAGAGCATACACTAGCAGCTTGACAGCACACCTAAAAGCTCTAGAAAAGGAAGCAAATTCACCCAAGAGTAGATGGCAGCAAATAATCAAACTCAGGGAATGGGTGGGTGGGTGGAAGAGTACCATCATAAAGGCAGGTGGAGGGGGAGATGGAATAGAGGATTTCTAAAGGGGAGACCTGGAAAGAGGAAATCAATTGAAATGTAAATAAAGAAAATATCCAACTTTCTTTAAAAAAGGAGTAAAAAAGCCATTTCTTGCCTGCTTTCTTTTACTTCCTGCTCGCATTTGAGGATGTGAGCTCTTTGCTTCCTGCTCCTGCTGCAGCACTCTGCTATGATGGACACTTATCCTTATGGAACCATAGGCCAAAATAACCTCTCTTCCTTAAACTGACTTTGGCATTTTATCACAGCAATAACAAGGTAACTAATACAGGAGATAATCAAACATGTTCAGTTTGATATGCCAATGAAACAGATGAGGAATGTTCAGGAGATGGCTGTACCTCTGAGTTGAGAAATACATGGGTTTTGTTGGTTTGTTTTGTTGGTTTTCAAGGCAGGGTTTCTGTGTAGTCCTGGCTGCCCTGGAACTCTTTTTGTAGTGCAGGCTACTGGCCTTCAACTCAAGGAGCAATCCACCCACCTCTGCCTCCCAAGAAATGCAGATTTAAATACAGAATTAAAGTTGGAGGGGAAGCTGTAGGCATGGCTAAGATTGTATAGGAAGTGTGCAGATAAAGAAAACAGAGCTAAAACCCTGGGAACTCTAACCTCTCATTCATCTGATTCCCTACTGCATTTGCCTGTAACCTACATGGAACCTGCCATGCCACAATAAACACTGAGCTCAGGGGTCACTGTGAACATTCTAACAGGCTAGCCCTAATGGTCTTTTCATTCAAGATAGTAAGAGAAGGTATACTTAGACTATGATCTAGGCATGGAGAAAGAATTTTGTACTAGGCTATTGTACAGAATGAATGAAATCAGAAATCCAAATATGTAGTGTGTAGAAAACACAACTAATTCAATGGATGGAAATATGGGCTTCAAAGGGGGAGGTGTGTTACTTTATTGCTGTGCTCAAATACCATGACTAAAGAAAATTATAGACGAATTTTGAGCTTACTGTCCCAGGGATTAGAGTCCATGATAGCAGGGCACAAGCAGCAGACACATGAATGGAGAAGCTGAGAGCTGAGGGCTTCCATCTCTATCACAAGCAGGAAAGAGAACTCACGCAAAATGGCAAGCCTTTTGAAATTTCAAAGACTGTCCTCCTTGGCATTCTTCCAACAAGACCACATACCTAAGCCTCCCCTTGAGACCAGGAGACATCTTCAACCATCACAAAAGCATTTGAGTTGGGCTTCATAAAATAAGTGGATTGAGCCTGGTGTGGTAGTGATCGCCTTTAATCCCAGCACTTGGGAGGCAGAGGCAGGCAGATTTCTGATTTCGAGGCCATTCTGGTCTACAAAGTGAGTTCCAGGATAGCCAGGGCTACACAGAGAAACCCTGTCTGGAAAAACAAAACAAAAAAAAAAGTGGATTGACAGTCAGGGAAAGGGAAAGACAATTTGAGGCTGAAGAATAGAAACTATGTAAGAACAGACGGCAGGAAGTTATGGAGAGAAAAGTTGGAAAATGATCTGAGTGATTCAGGTCTGCAGGAATCCTGCTAAGGTTTCTTAGGGGTCCATGTGAAAGATAGGTGTGTGTGTGTGTGTGTGTGTGTGTGTACTTGTACATATCCAACTTCTTTATCTAAGGTACCAACTTATGCTTTTTCTTAGTTCTATTGTTTCTATTCTGTAAAACCGCAAAACTCTTGTTAGTGGA
This sequence comes from Mus minutoides, assembly GCA_902729485.2. Taxonomy (NCBI): domain Eukaryota; kingdom Metazoa; phylum Chordata; class Mammalia; order Rodentia; family Muridae; genus Mus; species Mus minutoides. The sequence goes on from LR753371.1 coordinate 390,972, forward strand.
CACCTTTAACTACTTGGCTTTGTTATACCATTCCCATAAATTATTTCACTCTAATGTTCTCTTTTGAATGTTCTGCTGAAAGCATTGGTATAAACATCACTTTTCTTGACATGTTGAAGCATAACAAAACATACTCTTTATTAAGTTATTAGTGACTTAAATGTGAAGGACTAAATAAAAGACTAAATAATCAGTTAAAGACATAGTTTTAAAGATTAAAAATATTTTATTTAAACTTTTCTTCATAAACACTTTTAACTTTTTTCAATTTAAAAACAGAATGGAAAGCATAAACATGTTGAATAGATTATATCCACGGCTTGGGGAAAAAAATTACCTGACAAAAAATGTAAAGGCTTTCAAAACATGTATAAAAGGCAAACCTTAAATCACTCTAAGACTTTAATATCGGCCCTCGGATTATTTGACTACTGGCCCCAAAGGTACCTAAAGGTCAAAATATTTTTCTATAGACAAAGTATGCCCAAGAGCATAGGGCATATACAAATTAGGTTAAAAGAAAAGAACGGAAAAGAAGAAAGGAAAGGAAAGGAAAGGAAAGGAAAGGAAAGGAAAGGAAAGGAAAGGAAAGGAAAGGAAAGGAAAGGAAAGGAAAGGAAAGGAAAGGAAAGGAAAGGAAAGGAAAGGAAAGGAAAGGAAAGGGAACCTTTCTGGTCACCTCTTCAGAACATTCCTTTAAAAAGTAAACACCCAGTCCTTAATGATATACTGATTAGTAACTTTTAATGCAGCTGTTCCCAAAGAAGTCAAAAGAAAAACCAAATATATTTTAGGATGGAACAGAGCTGCTGGCGTTCTCAAGGCTACTACTATAATAGTGGGAGTTACACTGGTACAGGAAAAGGTGGGCTGCCCATGAATCATCTACCCCTGGCTATGCCTCTAGGGTATTTGAAGTAATAAACTCTTAGAAACTAACTAGAGGGGATTTTATTTTTTTAAGATAAATATCTTTTAGAAGATATTTATTCCCAAAACAACTCTAAATGTAATTAAACAAATGTGTGAGCAGTCAAAATGTTTAGAATACAAAAAAAAAAAAACAAAACAAAACAAGAACTGAAAACATGGTAGACAAACAAGAAAACTGGCACTAGCAGTTTCATTGCTCTATAGCCCTCCAAGATTTCTAATTTACACTATTGTCTATGTTGTTTTACTTCAGTCTAAAACTTTAAATTATGTATTCTCAAGAGAGCTAGTCTCTTTTGAGAGATAGCTTATAAACTGAAATAACAATTTATATTATAAACTGAAATGTTATGACCTACACCCACATATACATATATAAAAATAGTCCCACAAAACGTTTGACATGTTTAGATTATGCAGCTCAAATAATTTGTTATAAAATATTTTAAAGCTTAGTTTCATGTAATTAAGACAAAACTCTCTATTTTACTTCTTCCCACACAAGTGTATGTTCTTTGCTGTGATTCAAGCAAGCTTCCCAGAATGAGGTGTCCAAAGGTGCTGCTTTAAAAAAGATATGTGAAGGGCTCAGTAAGTGTTCATAATTAGAGTAACACACAAAGCAAAGCAGTGAGGACGACACAGGAAAAGCTATCAAGAAACACTTATCATTCTATAATTCTTTGCCTTTTAGAAACCAGTAGCATTTCTTCCAATACAAAACCTTCAATGTGAGAATCTTGTATTTTATGAAAAGCCTGTAGTGCAAGGATTTTCTTTAACATCAAAACTTGGAAGGTCAAAGACATGTAAAAAATAATAATAATAAGTGGTACCAGGTAAAATACCATTAAAAAAAATCAACTATTTTTTGTGAAGTCTAGTTTTTAAAATATGAAATAAAGGATGACACTTTAAAGATCCTAACAGTTAAACCATATAATTTCAAACCACTAACTGAGTTTTTCCAAAATGACAACCTTGGGCATATACAATGCATATAGACAAAGTAGTTCCAAATGAAGCGCAGAAAAGCTTGAAAAAACTCTATGAGAAATTTTCCATAGTTTAGTATAACAAAAATAAATCTCTTGCAGCTATTAAACCATAATTTTAAAAGGGAATGTAAAGTTATTTGTGGATTTATAATCTAAATTAGAACTACAGTTTCCTCATACATTCTGAACCCAAGCAATAGCAACTAGTCTTAAAGCTCAAAACTGATTACTGCTAAGAGTATAGTCAGACATGACTTACTTGAAGCTGAACCCAGAATTAGTTCAAGTTAAGATTCATGAATTTTCTGAAACAATCGTTGACCTTGGCCTTGTATCTTCAAAATGGAAGAGCAAGAATATTCAATTGTTTGTGTAGATGTTAACCTACACAGGACTATGAAGTTGTAACAAGGCAATTACAGAGAACTGCCCCTGGAATATAAAGCCTTTGATACGGGTACCCTGTCTCATGGCCTCTTCTTGATCGTTTCCAGCAAAAGATATCAAGGCAAATGATGATATTATTTTATTTAAAGCAACACATATAAACTTCTAAGTATATTTAAAAAACAAGATGGCTAACCTAATTTATAAATTCCAAAAGCAAAATAAACTTATTTTTAAAATAAAAAAACTTTTTACCCACATTATAAGGGAAGCTCAAATAACAAATTTTACTTTCAGAAATCAGAAATAAATGAAAGGCCACCTAATGAAAAATGGAAGAATCATATATAAAAGAAGCCATTCTTTTGATTCCTGAAGGGAAGAGAAGGTTTTCATTTTTAAAAGCTACTTGTACACCTGACACTTTCTAAAACTCTAACACCTCTGGTTTTACAGTTTTGAAAATCAGGCTTTACTCACACTATGAACTGCAGTGTGGAGAGAGGGGGAGAAGAAGAAAGCCAAATCTTCACATTTCTATATAGTCAATGGTGCCAGCAGCAAAAATAAAACAAAACAAAGGAACTAGAAAAATTTACACAATAGCAGCCATATAGAAGGCATTGCAATATTGCACCAAACTCAGAGACCTGGCAAGCTATGCCAGGGTTAGCTTTCCTCACATACAGACTACTCACGAGAAAAGGGCCATCAAGCATATCAATTTGAATGATCCACATACAGATCATTCTTGTTTAATTTTTTCAGCTATATTTCCTTCCTTCGCATTTAAAGAGTTGAAGTGTACAGCTAATCCTAAACCATTTATTATTATAAATGCCTTTAAAACAGGTATTTGAGACTCATTCCAAACTTTCTGGTGACTATCCTTCATGCTAGTAGCTTCCAAAAACTAAAAAACTAAAAAACTAAAAAAAAAAAAAAAAAAAAAAATCAAAACCCACATTGAGGGTTGACATCTCTCTTGTGCCACAGAATATTTTTGTACAAACTAAACAAGCAGATACAACCAAAGTCAGTTCCTTTGACGGAGAGGTAAGGAATGAGTAATACCACTATAACTCTTTCCTTACCTCTCAGTCAAAACTGAGGTCACACTGTAAGAGTTGCTGGCCCACATTCAATACCTGTAGCAGCCTGGAGAGAAACAATGGGAGCTGCACTTCCTTTTCAGGGGCTTTTACTTAGGAGTGTGGTATTACCTAACTTTTCTTTAAAAGTGCGTATATGATGCAGGGTCAGAGCTTGACACAGACCACTCTGATTCTCATTAAAACAGGGCAACCAACATTAAATGGATGGCAAAGAAAAACATTTTTAAACAAGAAAAAGCATACATTGACATGAAATATTAATGTTTAGTTTTGAAAACAAAATGCCAAACATTAGTTTTTGTAAAGCCATACATGTTTCAGAACTATGAGTTCAAATTTTACTGAACCAGTATGGACTGACGATAGACTATTTTGATACCAAATGAGGACTCCAGTTATTTTAACTTTCTAAAAACATTAATACATTAAAGACATTACATCTAAATTTCAACAAGTATGGCGAACTGTCTGTGCAAGTGCACTAGCTTAAAAATATAGAATCCTAACCACGCATAAAAGGAGTGTGCCTTATATATTTATAGGATGTATATGAGTGTGGGTATGCTTTCACTAACGCAATGCACATAAGAGAAGGCAGCTTAGAAATAGTGTTCTGATATAAAAAACTTTGTAGAAAATTTAAATTTTTGCATTTTCAGCAAAAAGCCATGCAAAAAGGTCAAGAGTTTTAAACTTTTAAATAATAAACCAAAACATATAGCAGACTAAAACAATTTCCAAAGAGTTCAAATAGAGGGACTGAAATAATATCCAGTGACATTATTGGGTCTTCTCTTAGACGATGCACAAATCCTACACTAACATCTGAAAGAAATGTTTAAAGCAGAAAACCAACTTCCCAGTAAGAGGAGCAGTATATAAACTGCTTTTGGAAGTAGTTTCAAGAGCTAGTGCTTCAAATGAACTTATTGCATGAATCTGAGGCCACTGAAAGGAAAAGAAAGATGCTAGCACAGAATGAAAACTTACAATATTAGACCAATGGCTTTGAGAGTAAAACTGGTGAGGTTTCTCTTTATGCTTTTAAACTACTGTATCACAAATGCTTTATTTGCCTTTTCCTTTTTAGAGAGAAAGATGTCATCAGTTGCAACGCCTAACCTCATCCAGTACATAGTCCGGAAAATGTAGGTTGCACACCTGTAAACCATCTAGCTTGCAGGGCATCCGAGGGTACTCATCTTCTTTCCACTTATTTTCATCTGGGTCAAAGGTGAGAATGGAATCACTGTAATGACCATTATAACAAAGGCCTCCAAGGACCATTATCTGTTTGTCCAGCACAGTCACACCATGACCACTTCTACCAATTGGCATGGAGGCCAAGATGGTCCACTGATCGGTATCGGGGTTGTACACCTCTGTGGAAGGGCAGCCCTGAGATTCAAAAGAGGCCCTCAAGATCACACAGACACCACCAAAGACATAAAGCTTGCCATTATAAGAGATCATCTTGTGAAAGCATCTGGCGTAATTCATCTTGCTCTTATTCTCCCAGCAGTTGGTGACTACTTGAGTTCTCCTGGTCCGCTGTTCTATAGTCCCTTCTTTACTGGGGTCAAACACACACACCTGTTTAGATGTGGAAGATGAAGTAATTCCTCCAGTGATAAACAACTTGTTATTGAGCACTGTCCCCTCATGTCCATATTTGTTAACTGGATAAGGATCTACAAATTCCCATTTATCATTAGTGATATCATATCTTTCTGTTGAGTAGAAAGTTTCATCTCTTGTTCTGCCTGCTACAGCATAAATAAACTTTCCAATAACACCAACAGCAAATTCTGAACGGGGTACAGACATGTCTGCCATACGCAGCCAAGAATTTTGTCTTGGATCATACCTGAACACTTTTGAAGAGGCATGGAATTCACCATCAGGGCCCAGTTCTTCTCCACCTAGCAGGAATACAAAATTATTGACAATAGCAAGGCAGTCTGGCCTTAGAGGTACTTGGGGGCCCTCCAGTTCCCACCAGACTCTCGGTTTCTTTAACAGAAGTATTTTACTATTAACCATGCTATGTCCAATCATTCCTCGGAATACTGTAGTTTGGGGTTTGGCAGAACGAATACGGCTTGATTTCATGTCCAACAAGGGCTGCTGGTGAACATTTTGGAAGTAATTCAATGCTTGGTCAACTTCATATCGGAGCTGTCGGGAGTATCTATAAAATTCTGATGTTTTAACCTAGAATACAAGTAAAAATATTCAACCAAAAGATAAAGCATAAACAGAAATCAAACTATTAATGCCTACTAAATGATCCAGATATTATTGTAAGTCTCCTTTGCTAAAACTGTTTCCTAGCAAAATTATCTTTGTTTTCTACAAAGCTTTCTCATTGTAATTATTTTTATAACTTGCATTTAGAATTTTTATAACTTGCATTTAGAATCATATATATATATATATGTTCCCAAGTCTTCAAAAGTAAAATAAAAAATCTTCATTTAAGGCACAAGTTAATTTTTAAATAGAACAAGATTTATGGAAAAAGTATACCAGACACCTATTGTAAGGTTAGGCCCTAGGCTACAAGTGGGGTTAAGTTCAAACACAGGGCTTCACAGTAGAAAAAACCACATCTGCAGTTTTCTTAACTAATGATAATATATACCATAAAACAACCTCACATGCATCATTTGGAGAGTTGTGGTGGTGAGTTAGTGAAAACTTTATATACATATGTAATTCCTAGCAGATTTTTTTTTTACATAAAGACTTTGTTCAAGGCCAGCCTTGTCTACAGAGTAAGTTCCAGGACAGCTAGAGCTACAATGAAACCGTCTCAAGAAAGCACAAAAAGGGGGACTTAGTATGACAGCAATGATTCCTACAGTAACAATTCAGCAAACAATAGGTAAACTTTTCCTTTCTATTTTTGGAACTAGAACTACCCTAAGATGGCTACTATCAAGATTTTTCAAAACACTTAAGTGGTGTATTTAGCACTGTGGGGAGATATAAAGGTAAGTGGGAGAAGTGGTTTATTTTCTCAAAAAAACTTAGGATGTATTTATAAAAATGAAAACATAAATTGGTCAACAGCATCAGTTTACAAGTATGAACACATCTCTCTATAGTGGAACTTTAGATATAGGTGTAAGAACTTATCAAATCAACCAAAATACTCAAGAAATCCTTTGTAAAAGAGAATGCTAGAAACCAGTGCGGGGGGGGGGGGGGGGGGGGGGGGGGGGGGGGGGGGGGGGGGGGGGGGGGGGGGGGGGGGGGGGGGGGGGAGGAGATCCTGCTTGTTAATGACAAGGATGCAGGAAGAGGATCTTAAATCTCTAAGATGAGGGCAAGAGATGGATCTTACTAGTGAGTACTTGCCTACTATGCGGCAAGGTCTTGGGTGCCTTCTTCAGCAATGGAAACAAGTCTACAGAAGTCCATGACTAATTTGATACTGAACAAAGTAGAAAAGTGAAAACTTTAATGTGATTTGTGGATTTAAACTTAAGGCATTACACAAGAGTGGTGGATTATCAATATGAGAAAAGCAGCTAGCTTAGGAAAGGTATTCAATTCTCTGGCAGGGTGCTGAATGAGGAAACTTGATACCTCAAGAAAAAGTCAAAAGCAAGCAAATGAGATTTTTTTCTCCTCCCTTCTTAAGTTTCTTTCATTAATTTATCCTATCATTAATTCTCTCAGATAAGTCCAAAATGAGAGACAATACAATAAGCAATCAAAGTTAAAGGTTTTCTTAACTGTATTCACTATAACTGATTTTCTCCGTAATTCCAGGCATTTCATTTACGCAAATAAGACTATTTCTTTAATATGGAAGTTCTCTCCATGGGCTTCACTAAACTAGCAAAGGCGGAACAGCTTGTCTAATTCCAGAAGATGGGAAACAGTGTGTTGGGTACTTTGAATGTATACATCTCGCTAAATTATTCCACCTGTGAAAGAACAGTAACAATCCCTGATTTCCTGCTAAGAAAATTGAGGCTTAGGATATTAAGTGGCTTGCTCAAACTATTTATGTATCTAAAAACAGTAGATCTGGGATCTGAAGACAACTTTACTCTGAAGTTCATATAATTTCCAGCATGTCAGGAATACAGCTTCTGTTCTGTTTTAGAAAAAAATTCCTTAACATATGCATTAATTTTTAAAAAATTAGCAAGAGACTGAACCTAATGATTCTTCTCAAAGAAACTATAACTGTCTTTAACAAAAACTACCGCTTAGGAGGCAGAGACAGGTGATCTCTGTGAATCTGAGGACAGCCTGGTCTACAATCAAGTTTCAGGACAGTCAGGACTGTTATAAAGAGAAACCCTGTCTTAAGAAAAACAAACAAAACAAAACAAAACCGGGCTGGTGAGATGGCTCAACAGGTAAGAGCACCCGACTGCTCTTCTGAAGGTGATGAGTTCAAATCCCAGCAACCACATGGTGGCTTACAACCACCCGTAATGAGATCTGACACCCTCCTCTGGTGCGTCTGAAGTCAGCTACAGCGTACTTATAAATAATAATAATAAACAAATCCTTGGACCGGAGAGACTGACAGGAGCAAGTGGGGCTGGCTGGAGCGAGCGGGGTTGACCAGAACAAGGGGAAAAAAACCCAAAACCAAACATACAAATAAAACAAACAAACAAAAACTTCAAGTCATGCCTGGTGTGTTGGTGCATGCTTTGTGATCTCGGCACTTGGGAAGCAAGGGGCTCAGAGCTGCAAGGCAATCTTTGACTACATAGAAAATCTGAAGCCAGCCTGGACTACATACAATTCTGTCTCAAAAAAAAAAAAAAAAATCATGGGATGACAATGACTACACATTCAGCTCAATTCTTTCTAGCAAAACAACTGTAGAAAATTTCAGCAAATAAAAACTGTAAATGAGAGCCGGGCATGGTGGCACACGCCTTTAATCCCAGCACTCGGGAGGCAGAGGCGGTCTGATTTCTGAGTTCGAGGCCAGCCTGGCCTACAGAGTGAGTTCCAGGACAGCCAGGGCTACACAGTGAAACCCTGTCTCGAAAAACAAAACAAAACAAAACAAAAAACTTGTAAATGAGAGAGGCTGGAGAGATGGCTCAGTGGTTAAGAGCACTGACTGCTCTTCCAGAGGTCCTGAGTTCAAATCCCAGCAACCACATGGTGGCTCACAACCATCTGTAATGTGATCTGATGCCCTCTTCTGGTGTGTCTGAAGAAAGCTACAGTGTACTCACATACATAAAATAAATAAATCTTTTAAAAAACATTTAGAAAACGTAAATGATTATAAAAAGAAAAATATGAAGACGCCAAATCATTTACTAGTTTTATCTCACATTTAAAAACACCAGTGAAGAACCAGAGGAAAAAAAGCCTGAGCTTCGATCTCTTATGAAAAAAAAAAATGGGATAGTGATTCTGTTTTAGAAAATCCTTAAATAACATTTACTAGAGATAACATTATTGTTTATTAACATGAAAATATGCTCACAAAATATTCAGTCAGTTTATTGGTACTGAGCTCAGATCCTGAATGCCAGGCAAGCAGCTAACAAGCTAGCAACTAAGGTTCTGCTCACTGTCTAAAGAACAGTACCCTGGCACTACAGCAAATTAATACACTTATGTATGTTTATCTATATTAATACTGACTCTCTCTGGAATTCCACAAATATTTTTGGTTCTTTGTTTATCGTGTATCAGACTTATTTTTTTTTAATTTCCACTTTTAAAACAGGTCTCAAAGAGTTGGGGGTATATAGCTCAATGGAAGGACACTTGCATAGCATATGTAAGCCCTGGGTTTGGTTCCTAGTGCCCTGAAAAAAATTTAAAACCATTAAAACACTACGTCAAGCCAGGCATGGTGGCACATACCTGGAATCTAATCCCAGAAGGGTGAGTAGAAGCCAGCCTGGATTACCTGGTGAAATCCTATCTGGAGATGTGGAGCAGGGGGGCAGACAGTAGTTTAAAATTTCATTAGCAAAAATGAGTATTTTCCTATTTTCCTTTCCTATTCACTTTTTCTATAAATTCCCTAAGAGTGCTTTATCCATTTATCATTTCCTTACTGATTTCTTGGAACTAAAAGTCCATACTCAAGTAAGTCAACAAGAATTAAACATGATGAAAGCTATAACCCTCCAATCAGAAAGACAGAGTTTAAGAACATCTTCAGCTATATAGGAAAATGGATGCCAGCATGAGCTACAAGAAACCTTATCTTGAGAAAAGAAATGAGGGATGGACAGATGAAGGAGAAAGGAAAGACACATAAAACTAAATTAACAAGAACAACAAATCTCAAATTACATATTTAAGTTATCTAAGGTGCATAACCAGTGGTCTGGGTACCACACAATTTCCAAACTATAGAAGTTTGTCCAGTATAAGCATCTTGTCAAGCAATCCAGTATGGATATTAATAATTCAATTTAGAAAAGTTCTGAATTGGGAACCCATTAGCGGTACCACCCTGGCGTTTTAGTCCTGTTTCCTCACCTATTATTATTATTGGGGTAGCACTAGCGCTTATGCTTCTTACTTCTGTGGCAGATGACTGAAAGAGCCAATGTGTGCAGGATATACATTGCTTTCTGTCATGTGCCTATGTATCAAAATCATCAGCTGCTATATTAGCAGTTAGTCTGTAGAGTAAGGTAGAGATGAAAGGAACCTACTTTGGACCTAACCGTGAAGTAGGAACTTGGTTAGTGATGTACTAACAGACTACTACTCTACAGAAAGCAGCCTTGTTGTTTGGAAATTGAGAAAGGAAAAAGTTTTGCATATTAGACAGGCAGCTTTCAAGTTTTTTCAAAAGAAAACTTTGCAAGGAAACTTGGGAATGCTTGGAGGCTGAAGAATAGTGGTACTCTTTATTGCAAAACACTCTGACAAGGGGGAAAAAGTTTAAAAACTGATGTGGTGCCCAGAGAGTTATCCAGAATTCAGATGTTAAACAAGCTCATGGAGCAAATATTATAAAGAGTGGAATGAAACTGTAAGAATGAAGTAATATATGCTGGTACTTTACAAAATACCAGATACTAAACAAACAACAGCTTAGAGAAAGTAAAAACTAAAGACAAAGTGAACTCTGTCCCCCATGAACTACTTAATGTATTAATAACAACAAAGAGGAACAAGCCTCAGGTGGCACACACCTTTAATCCCAGCCCTTGGAAGAGATAGATGGACCTCTGTGAGTTCTACATATACATAACAAGGTTCAGGGTAGCCAGAGACCCTATCTCAAAGAAAAAAAAAAAATAGCAGAATGAACTATAGTGTTTACCATTATTTTTACTGCTTATATATGGCATGTGAATATATAACGTACTGACAGGTGTTCAAAATGTTAAATGAGGAAAAGCAATGACCACTACACATATCCTCAAACAATAAAAATCAGTTGTTCTACAATTGAAAGCATATATGGGGGGGAGGGGGGTCTGTATACGTGTTCAATACTCAACTACCAGCAAGCTTCTGGGGTCTACCCCGTTTTGACTTTTTCTATATAGGTTAGAATTGGGGTCAGAATATGCAATTTTTACAAGGATCAGAGCCTTCTTTTGTACGAATCAGTAAGAAGGTGTCTATTTCTCCCAAACCAGGACAACTGGACCTCTGGAGTTGATAAGCCCTCGGCTACTGAAGGCAGTTCAGTTGTGGTTACCAGCAGGAACAATAGACAGGGATTCCAATGTCTCAGAAGACTAGGCTAGATGACCTGACACATTCTAACCCTGGCTCTTAGAGATCTCATCAAACTGGCCTACCTTACCTGCTTTGGGAATCATTTTCCAGTCTTGCATTTTATACCCAATCTTCTACTTTCTTTGTCCTCTTCCCCATTCCTTCTATTGTGCTCCTTTGAAACCTGGGTTCCAAAGAACTTAAAGAGATGCACTTCAATTCTGTAAGTTCAATCAAAGTGTTCTACCTCTAAGTCCCCAATTACAGAATTCATGCCTTTTGAAATAACTAATTCAAAGATCTTCCAACCAAAGAAATTTAGTTCCTATTTCTTTCAGCCAAAGCAAGTTCTAGATCTGCTTTGTTCTTTTCCCAAAACTACTTAAGGCTGTGCTTTTTAAAAACTACTCAATATCAACAAACACAACCAATTCCTTCTTTCATTGTGGAGCTAAAACTAATGCCTCTAAATCTTGGCCCAAGTAATTTTACATGCACAAACAAGCGCTCTACTTTAAAACAAAAAACATCGGGATGAAACTGTATGAAAGGAATCCTTGAAAGTATATTCATGATGAGACATACCCCAAAACAAATGTGATTCCTCTTTTCATAAAAAAGGCATTTCTCCCATCATTCATTCCTCATGTAACAGCTTAGCCACTTGTATATCAGGCACTCTCAAAAGACAAACATAGAAAGGATGATATATCTTTCATGTTTTGAAATACTTTCCTTCTCTATTCATAAAAAGCTGTCTTGTTTTAATACTTGGAAAGATTATCACTTTCCTGTTTTCATAAGTTAAGAATTTTATATACAAGTAGCATTTTGTTTTAAAATGAAATCCAGGGACATATGTATAACCTCTTTAAAACAGTGGTCTGAGTCTTAGGTTGGCCATTTCCTCTTTTCAATTTAATATAATTGTATGCATATACATATATGCAGTTAGGAAAGGAAGAAATATGACAAAGGATTAATTTTGATTGTAGTTCCTCGAAAATGTATTAGAACAGAGTAAAAATTGTTTCTTCTTAAAATATACAATCCATTTTTAAATAAGCAAATTTAAAAGGTAACTTGTTTTTATTACCTGTAATTGTGAGAAGTAGAATGAACTTGTAATGTACTAGGCATTTCCCTATTATTAAAGGGAATATAATTATATTACTAGACTTAGCTCAAAATCTGTGATTTCAAATATCTACCAAAACTGACTACTGTCTAAATCTTAGGTTTTTAAACGACAAATTTAAGATACTATCAGCTATTTCATGTTTTCAATCATCCTGGTGATCAAACTCAAGGCTATAGACAAGTTCTCTTCCACTAAGCTATACACCCCCAGCAATGAAATAATTTTTAATGTCTAATATATTTTCACCAAACCAAAGAAAATGTTCTGTATTAATATTTCTTTCAGTATGAGACTCTGAGCCACACTCCTTTAGATGTTTTCTTCCTTATAGGAAACAGCTACATGAACAGATACTTCTGACCCTTCCTACATCCAAAAATGCTAACCGAAATCTCAGAATGATGGGTGCAAAAAGTATTATGTGCNGGTGATGAGTTCAAATCCCAGCAACCACATGGTGGCTTACAACCACCCATAACAAGATCTGACGCCCTCCTCTGGTGCGTCTGAAGTCAGCTACAGCGTACTTATGAAGAATAATAAGAAATGAATCCTTGGACCGGAGAGACCAACCGGAGCAAGCCAGGCTGTCCGGAGCGAGCGGAGCCGAACGGGGACGGCCGGAATGAGCGGGACCAAACCGAAGCAAGTGGAGCCAATCGGAGCGAGCGGGGCTGGCTGGAGCGAGCGGGGTTAACTGGAACAAGGGAAAAAAAAAATTGGCAGAGTTAACATTTAGTGGGTACTCATAATCCAGCATGCTCTAAACTATCTCTGGATTGCTTTAATTTCTTTACAACTTCAGTATGACAGAGCACTCTCAGAAACAGTGCATAAAGGTAGGGAATCATTTAAAAACAGTTCTTAATATTTGAGTAGCTACCAGATTAAAGATTAAATAATCTGAAAGTTAAAAAATAGAAATAAAGTTAATAGTTTTTAAAGCTGTTTTCTTTATCCTTTTTAAAAAAGATGTATTTATTTATAATGTATACAGTGTTCTGCCTGCATACATGCCTGCAAGCCAGAAGAGGCCACCAGACCTCATTACAAATGGTTGTGAGCCACCATGTGGTTGCTGGGAACTGAACTCAGGACCTCTGGAAGAGCAGTCAGTGCTCTCAACCTCTGAGCCATCTCTCCAGCCCAAGTTAATAATTTTTACTGTAATTGTACTAATATTTAAATAGCACAAATAAGTTCTAGAACTTATAACTTGAGGGATATTTTTCTATTTATAGAATCATTCTCTACTAGATAGATAGATAGATAGATAGATAGATAGATAGATAGATAGATAGATAGAGAAGCAAGAAAGCCAAATAAAAGATTTAGTCATAAAACTTAATTTCTCCAATGGAGACAGGCATGTGAGGAGGAGGTATGGGATGTGGAACAGTCAGAGGGTGGATTGGGGGGGGTGGAGATAAAATATGGAGTGTAAAAAATAAATTTTATAAAAAGTAAAATAAAATAAAATAAAATGGAAACCTATGCTAAAAAAAGAAGAAAAGAAAGAAAGAAAATAAGGAAAACTTAATTCCCAATGAGTCATGAAGTAGTGCTGCTTAGGGAAATGTGTCTAGTTTTTTGGTAATAAATTTTAAAATGATTACTTCAAACCAGGTAGTGGTGGCACACACCTTTAATCCCAGAATTCAAGAGGCAGAAGCAGGTGGATGTCTTGAGTTGGAGGCCAGTTTGGTCTACAGAGGGAGTTCCAAGACAGCCAGGGTTACACAACCTGTCTCTAAACAAAAACAAAAAATAAATAAAAGACTTCAAGGCCTAAAATATAAACATTCCCTTGTTCCTAACCTTTTCTCCAGTCATTTTGACATTTGACCTTTTTAAAACTTTTCCCAGCAATGGCAATGAATGCAGAGGTGCCTCCACACTAGGACAAGCTCTCTACACGTTCATTTTCTGTTTTTCTACCATCTCTTCCAATTTATTAAAAAGGGTTACTTCTCTCCCACATCAGCAAAGAGGGCCTTATACTCCTGATTTTGTTTCATCTTTCTTATTGAAAAAGGGAACACTGAAATGCTTTTTCTTTGAAAACAGTCTCATCGCGCCCTCACTGAAATCTACCTGCCTCTGCCTTTGGAGTGCTGGGATTAAAGGCACAAACACCATGCCTGGCACAAGCATCAACTTTCAAACTCCTGTTTTCAATAGATTCCTGTCTACTTACTACACCCCCCTAATACACTGCTTTCCCCAAGGCTCTAACAGCTGTCAACATCTAGGCTTCTGACATTCTTGAAAAAACTGTGAGCCCAACTGAATCCAAGTCAGAGGGAGAAAAAAAAAGCACTCTGTATACACAGCAGACTTTAAAGCCTAAAAAACACTGTGGATCATTTTTTTCAAACTGCATATGGGTTAATTCCAGGCATCTAAGTCTATGGAGCCTGGGAGTGAGGATTAGCAAAAAGGAGACTGATGTAACTGAGAAAACTCACTTAACATTGGCCTAGTTCCCAAAAGAAAATATACCCATTTTTGTTTTTACTTGAAGGACTAGAGGAGCTAACTGTTCATATAAGCAATTTCAAATTCTAGCTCCATAAATACTATTTAATATCTAAAGATGATTTTAAACTTTTTCAAGCACAAGTCAAGATTAGAAATTCTGGTCAAATGCTCAATTATTTTTCTTTAAAAATATTTTTTACAGGGCTAGAGATTGCTTCATAGGTAAGAGTACTGGCTATATAAGAAAGTCTGAGGGCTGGAGAGATGGCTCAGCAGTTAAGAGCACTGATTGCTCTTCCAAAGGTCCTGAGTTCAAATCCCAGCAACCACATGGTGGCTCACAACCATCTGTAATGAGATCTTGTGCCCTCTTCTGGTGTGTCTGAAGACAGCTACAGCATACTTACATATAACAATAAATACATCTTTAAGAAAAAAAAAGAAAGTCTGAGTTCAAATCCCCCAGTACTCATGAAAAACCTCAATATGGTAGCATTGGGGGGCAGAGAACGGCAGGTTCATGGCCAAAATGGCAAGCTTTAAGTTTGGTGAGAGACTCTGTGTCAAAATCTAAGGTGGAAAGTGATAGAAGGCTTCTGATATCCTCCTCTAGCCTCTATGTGCATGTACCCAGACTCCTACATAATACACAAATACTTAATACACATGTGCACATACAATACATATACACATGGATTATTGTCAACTATAACACTGTTTCTTATGTATTTCTAAAATTCTGAGGGCTACAGGGAAATTTCCACATATTCTAGCTCTAATTGAAGTCATTAGATATAAAAAAAAAGCCTTTTCAGCGGTTTTGACTAAACAATGTTAAAATTACAAATAACAGTTTGGTGGCTGGACATAAGTTTTACTTCAGACAAGAACCAGATTAGTCAACATGTTCCAAAACATACATGAAGGGATTCCAGAGAGCAAGAATAACATCTTCGCTTTATTGCATAGGCTGTACTTCAATTAATGAGAATATCATACCCAAAGCAGTCTACTGAATGCTGTGTACATAACTACATTGTTGGAGAAACTGTGAAGGATTAGTGTTTAGTGGAAAGCACTGACAGCTACTATATTCTAAGGTATACTTCAGATAATCAAACTTTCATCCTTGAATTCTACCAGTTTCTAGGTGACTTCAGGATGCTGTATAGCCTTGTTTTAAAATGTTGCTTCGATTTTTGAGTGTGTCTGCTTATATGTATGTAAACGCCAGAGATCGACCTTGGATGCAATTCTTCTGGAATTATCCACTTGTTTTTGAAACAGGATTTCTCACTAGACTAGAATTGGCAATCTAGCCGAGTCTGGCTGGCCAGCAAGTGCCCAGGGTTCTGCCTCCTGTATATTCAGATTATAAATGTGCAATATCAAAGCAGGCTTTTTATTCTACCTCCACCCCCACATGGGTTCTGGGAATCAAACTTGTGTCCTTATGCTTGCATGGCACTATACCAATTGAGCTATTTCCCCAGACACCAAAATATAAGTTTGCTGTTGTTATTGTTTGGTTTAGGTTTGTTTTGTTTTTTGAGATAGTCTCACTTTGTAGCTCTGGCTGTCCTGAAACTATGCAGACCAAGCTGGTCTTGAAATCACATAGATCTGCCTGGCTCTGCCTCCTAAGTGCTGGGCTTAAAGGTATGTCCACCATGTCTGGCTCAAATTGTGGCTTTTAACTCTAGGTAAACATTATGATACAGGCCTGTAATTTCATAATTCAAAAAAGCCAAGACAGGGGCTGGTGAGATGGCTCAGTGGGTTAGAGCACCTGACTGCTCTTCCGAAGGTGATGAGTTCAAATCCCAGCAACCACATGGTGGCTTACAACCACCCATAACAAGATCTGACGCCCTCCTCTGGTGCATCTGAAGTCAGCTACAGGGTACTTATGAAGAATAATAAGAAATGAATCCTTGGACCGGAGAGACCAACCGGAGGGAGCGAGGCTGTCCGGAGTGAGCAGAGCCGGCGGGAGCAAGCGGGGTCGAGCAGAGTGAGCAGGGTTGACCGGAACAAGGAAAAAAAAAAAGCCAAAACAGGAGAACTGCCACAAATTAAGCCATCCTGGGCTAGCTAGAATGAGATAGATCCTGTTTTAAAACATCAAAGTGTTAGAAAGTTTTTCTAAAGCATTATTTTCACTGACTCTTAAATTAATTTTCACTAATAAAGGCATATTTTAAACTAGCAAAATTGCCAGAGTGGTAAATATTCTATTACATGTATGTGGGGATGTACATGCCACTGTATGTGGGTCAAGGCCAAAGGACAACACTCTCCTCCACCATGTAGGTTCCAGGGATTGAACTCAAGTCATCAGGCTTGTCAGCAAGCACCTTTACCCATTGAACCATCTTGCCACAGCCTAAAGTAGTAACTAGTCTTAAACTTCTATAAAAATAAAGATTTATTAAGTCTATTACCAGTGATAGAAAAATACTATTCTAAGTTCTATACATATAACAAATATATATTACAACCTTTTCTCCTTAAAAACATTAGCTGTGCATTTTAAAAACTCTAGGGACTCATCATATAGCCCAGTGGTAGAGTATATGCGCTTGACACGTGTGCTAGCACACAAATTTTTTTTTTTAATTTTATATAGATCCAATTTGGGGGGAAAAGTGAATTATGCTTAATCAACAAGGAAAAAAAGCACACTATGGAGTCTGAATATCATGAGGTAGTTCATAAAACAAAGTACTTAAAATAAGCATGATGGGTTTACTTAAAGCAGAAAGCATCTACACGGTCTGCTTCCTTAATAAACAGCCACTCAAATCAACTCTAAAACTAAATAGAAAGGTGAACTAATCTGGCTTTCTATCTTCATAGGACTTAATAAGTTTGAAGTTAATTTATATCAATATAGTATCAAGAGGGCCAATGGCATGCTGAGTCTTACCTATGAACACACATTTATAATTTATGAGGATGTTCCAGGCTCAAGAATGTTAAAATATGGATTTGCATTTGCCTAGACCGTGGAAGGCCCCAGCTCACTCCTCAGCACCACCAAAATAAAAAATGTTAACACGGCACTAGACTATTTTGTCATTATTTTCTGGTTTTTTGAAACAAGATCCTATACTATAGCTCAGGCTGGCCTCAAACTCAAGGCAGTCCTCCTGCCTCAGCCTTCCAAGTACTAGAATCACAGGAGTGAGCCACCTATGTCACTGTTTAAAAAATAAAAACAGCAACAGATGTGTTTCTAACCAATAATTTTACAATTTTGTTGCCAATAAGATCTTTTGTATAAAATGTAATTTTGCCAAAATGCATTTACTTAATTTATTCTATTTATATATGTGTGGGCACACGCATGTACATGCCATGGCATATTCGAAGGTCAGAAGACAACTTTTGGAAGTCAGTTCTCTCCTTCCACCACTTAGGTCCCAGGGATGGAACTCAGGTTTTCAGCCAGTATTGTTTCTTTTCTTTAAGCAGGGCATGGTGGTGCATGCCTTTAGTCCTATCCCTCCAGAAGCAGAGGCAGGAAGATAACTAAGTTCTATGCTAGCCTGTTCCACAGAGCAAGTTCTAGGACAGCCAAGGATACACAGAGAAACCCTATCTTGAAGGAAAATGAAAAGGGAAGGGGAAGGGGANTTGGCCATCATTGGGAGGAGAGGCCCTTTGGTCATACAGACTCTATATGCCCCAGAACAGGGGAATGCCAGGGCCATTACGTGGGAGGGGGTGGGTAGGGGAGCAGGGCGGGGACGCGGGAGGGTAAGGGAAAATTTCTGGATAACATGTGAAATGTAAATGAAGAAAATATCTAATAAAGAGAAAAAAAATAAAAAAAGAAAAAAAGAAAACTGTGTTTCCAAAAAACAAAAAACAAAAAGGAATAATATTCCTAATCTTTCTGACCCTCCCCCTCCCTATAAAATGGGAATAATATTTGGACTCTACGTGGGAAACATTTACTTAGTGCACAACCTGGCACACACACACATGTGTATGCACACACAAAACACCATGTATGGCTGGCTGGCTGTGTGTCTCTGTTATACAGTGTTACAATAAACAGTACAGATAGATGCCTTTGAGGAAGTCAGGGAATCTGAAAGCCTTGGCCTGTGGTGACTGGCCACAGCACAAATTGAAGCAGTGTGCTGAGCTGAGAAAAATTCAGAAGGGATTATGGGGAATAATGCAGTGGAATAAACCTAGTGATTTCAACACAGCTAGAGGGCATCATTCAGATTCCTGACACTGAGACTGGGTGGGATGGAGCTCTTCTTCCCTGAGAAACTGAATGAATGCCTCTTTCCCTTCTAAGATGCCATCACTCAGATCTGAAAGCTACTGTTTCAGGAAGAAGCTCCTCCCCAAAGTTTTGTATAAGTGTTTATTTTCCAGAAGACAGAAAAAGGATCCTGAAAAAAAAAAAAAAACCCATGCTATATTCATTAACCATGCCATAAAATCTTTAGGTCTAGGGCTTCAGTATATAACCATAACCAAAGGGTGAGAGTTAGAAAGACGGGGTTAGATACATAAAAAAGGCCTATTCAGAGTTGCCAATGAAAACTCACTTCCTGAACATCAGAGCACTTTTCGGCTATAAAAATATAATCCAAATGACAAATGCAAGCCAAAAGATGCAATTTTATATGCCCCAGTATTCACATTTTTAAAAGCACAAAAGGTGAGTTTTCAATTATTGAATTCAATATACCCAAAGGACAATTTCAACATGTAATCAATCTCAAAATTATTTAAGTCTGGGGATACAGTTTAATAGTAGAGCATCTATAAGGTCCTGGGTTTAATCTTTAGATCCAAAATAAATCTGAGATAATTATCATCCTTTTTGTTGCCTTTTAAAAAATGATTCATTTATTTCATGTGCATGGGCATTTTGCCTGCATGCACATATATGTGCACCACATGTGTGTCTGATTCCACAAATCCCTTGGAACTGTCATTACAGTCAGTTGTGAGCTGCCATATGAGTGCTGGGAATTGAACATTACTCTTAACCACTGAGCCATTTCCCCTTTTCGTTGTCTTAATCTTTGAACACCGGAGCTCAAGGAGCTCAAGTCACAGTTTCACACTGATCTAGATGGTGCTGAAGACTGAACATAGCATATGCTAAGCTTATACCATTCCGCTACAGACTAGTATCTCAGGCTGATTTATTAAGAATCTTTCGGGCTGGTGAGATGGCTCAGCGGGTAAGAGCACCCGACTGCTCTTCCGAAGGTGATAAGTTCAAATCCCAGCATCCACATGGTGGCTCACAACCATCTGTAATGAGATCTGGCGCCCTCTTCTGGAATGTCTGAAGACAGCTACAGTGTACTTACATATAATAAAGAAAATAAATCTTTAAAAAAAAAAAAAAAGAATCTTTCAATTTTAAAATTTAACAGAGTTAAAACTCCGAAAAACTGAAGTATTCTTTTTTGTTGTTTTTGTTTGGTTGGTTTGGTTTTTCAAGACAGGGTTTCTCTGTGTAGCCCTAGCTATTCTGGACCTTGGCTATTTAGCCCTCTGTAGGCCAGGCTAGTCTCCAACTCAAAGATCCTCCTCCTGCCTCTGCCTCCCAAGTGTTGGGACTAAAGGTGTGTCCCACCACTGCCCGCTATTATTCTGCTTTTTTTTTTTAAGGGAGGGGAATTTTATTACTATAAAAGAAACGTAACACAGAATAGATTAAATATTTTTTTTGATTTTAGTCAGAGAAATGAGCTACTTGGAGTCACAATACAAAAAGAGCGGTGACTGGCAATTTCTAAGCTGAGCTGAGCAACTAAGTGGTTTTCCAAGTTTTCCTCTGAGATTACCATACTTTCCTGTTAACTGTTCCTGAAAAACCAAGATTTTAAAATGTAGATGTGTTAATGTAAACAATGGGTATAAAGAAACTAAGCAAACAATACACAAGGAAATAATCAAATACATCTAGAATACACCCAACATTGAGACAATGAATTAATGAGCAGTCTGATCTTTCTCAAAAAAAAAAAAAAAAAAAACAAAAAAACAAGAAACAAAGAAAAAAAAGAAAACAGGTGGGGGCTGCTATGGATTAAGCCAGCTTAAATATACACGATGGCCAAAAGCATAAACACTGAGCTCTAGTGCGTTTTGGAGGCCAACTCCAAAAACTTGAATATGCATTAGCAATTTGATGATGTGTCTTAGTGTTATTGCCATTAGGTAAAAACAGGATTGTATTTAGATAAGGGAAGTCCTTACTCATACTAGAAACACAGTAAGTATTTAAGAGGTATTTGTGTTTACAAGTTATTTTCAAAAGCTATAAAAATATGGCAAATGTAACAGTAACAGTCTTTTAATCTAGGCAACAGCTGTACACTATACAGGTATTCATTACACTATTCATTCCACTTTTCATTTTTGAACATCCTTATAATAACAAACAAGAAAAAAGGAGAAACAATTCAAAATTAAAACAAAGACAACCAAATGTACTGTTCAAACCTTGATTAAATTTTAGTTCATGAAAAGCAACTAAAAAAGACACCTTTGAAATGACAGAAAATGGCCTGGATGTTACATGATATTAAAGAAATTGTTAATTCTCTTGGGTATGACAATACTGTTTTGGTTATGTAGGATGATATCCTTAATCTTGGGAAATGATAGCCTAAGCTTTTAGGGATGATAGTCATAATGACTACAACATTCTTTGAACCAGTTCTGGGAGGAAGAAAGGACACATAATAAAAACTATACAATCTCTACCTATCTAGCAAACATGTTAACAACTATTAACTAACATGGTGTGTTTGTTTTGGAATGATCATTCTATTCTTTCAGCTTTTCTGTATGTTTACCTAAGTCTGTAACAGAAAGTTTAAAAACACATAAAGGCTAAAATAAGACTATATTAACATTCCCTGCCAGATGTGGCATATATATATATAAAATCTCTGCACTTGCTAAGACTGAGGCAGGAAGATGCCCTGAGTATGAGGCCAGACTGGGCTCTAGAACATGTTAGAGCACAGCCTGGGATAGAGCAAAAGCCTTATGTGAAGAAAAGAAAATGGCCTTGTTTGAGATCTGCAATATTTTGAATACAAGAAAAATATATGGACACTACTTAAGAAGCTTGAAATATAAGATATATGATGTGTAAAATCTTTGAGACAGAGTCTCTCTGTATAGCCTTAGATATACAGTTTCAGGAACTTGCTGTGTAGATCAGGCTGGCCTCTGCCTAAGTGCTGGGATCAAAGGCATATACCATTTTATCTAAAGTATTTATTTGCCAACCAAATTCTCCATATGAATTTAGTTTCTAAAGTTGTATTTCTAAAGATAAGACTTCTAATCTGCATAACTGAAGTGCATCTCAACATTTAAAAAGCCACAAATTGGTTTGTTAAACTTAAATCTCACACACTATTAAGGCAAGCTTATTCAAGTAGAAGTGAAAGATTTTATAATTATAAAAAATGAAAAATTTTCTCCTCAATGGTGACTTAACTTTTCCTAAGAAAGTAATTCCAGAAGGAAGCCTTAATAACGTTTTTATAATGATAAAACCAAATGCCTAGTGGATGGTGATACCCACTGTTATGTTGTAGGTGCAAAAGGAAATCAGCAAGTTTGAATGCTAAACAACTACCCACCAGCCTCTGAGCCACTAGGCCAACTGCCTATCGTGAACACTGATAATTGAAATGTAGACTAGCCTAGCAGCTCCAAATTTACAAACTAACTGCAATCAGTTAACCATTTTATTGTCCCATAAGAGAAGAAGTTTTATTTTCTTCTTCACAAACACTTTCTACTTCTATCTAAATTGAAACTGAGGGACAAGGTGCTGTGTTTTAGTGGGGAGGAAGCATCTGGATTTAATGTATAAAGACAAAACATGAATCCCCAGAGAAAGAGAGCAATAAAAACAATAGTAAAGGTAGAAAAAAATCAAAACCTAAGCAGCAAACACGGTTTACATAGATGATGTGGAGATGGGGCCTACTGAATAAAATAAGTAAATTTTTTAGTTTTAATTATTTGTCATATTAATAAATTCTGAGAATAAAGATAAAATTCCATAAAATTGAGCTTTCTATTAAAGATAATGATACTTCATAGCATTTCAGAAAGAAAAAACATGCCAGGCTACTGAGTATTAGTTAAAGGCACAAATTTGTTTATTTTTAAAATGGTATAATCAAACTTTTTTCCCCACAAGATCTGGTAACTAAAGCTGAGTGCTTTAGCATGGAGGGTATCTGTCAACCAAGTTTTGTGTGCTTTCTAGAAAGAAGGAAAAATGCAAGAGGTAAACAGAGTCCCAGAGGTAACCATGTGATTAGAAACCAATTAAGTTAAGCAATTACTGAAGCTGCTCTCTCTCCTTTGGGCAAGACTGGATCACAAGTGAGACTGTGATACAGAAATGAAGATGCTTTTATGAAAAAAGGCCAAGGTTGTTTTAAAGAAAGTATCTTTTAAAAAGATTTACATGGTAGAATGTACACAGAAATGCTTTATGAGTGTACATAAAAGATTGATGGTCTACTAGTTTGGAAATGTCAAAATGTTTTTAGACATATAATGTTTTTGTAGTTAACCTTAGGCTTCACATTAAAATGAGGGACAGATAGAGGCAAGAGGATGGAAGACAATCACCAAGAGCCCTTACTGCATTTTAAGTAAGAAAATTCATTTAATGTATATGCACCATGCAGAACTATAAAAATCCTCAACGCCAATTCTAGCATGGATTACCTAAATTAACTTTTAAAAATAATCTAGCCCATTTCACATTAAGAAAAGCTAAAGTAAATTTGTAATATTTGTATCACACCATAATCCAACCTTAAGGGTACTTGAAAAATTGAACTATTCTACTACCTACCTGGTTTATTCTTCACCCACAAAATGTATTTTTAAAATTCCTAAATGCATAAGATATAACAAAATTGGAATCTTATATAGAAAATATTCTTATAAACTACTCCTTTCTTGACTCCTGACCAACTCTGGGAATCTTATCTATAGACATCTACTTTAAGTTGAGGAGTCCTGTCTATCGCTTTCAAATGCACCAACCTTCTCAAAAACGCTGGATGGAGTCATCAGACAAAACCTGATGTTCTGAATGATGGTGTCTGTGTGCCTCCACCGTCGTCTATCGTGTCGCAGCCAAGACTGCACAGCCTCGTACAGCTCTATTTCTGGAAACCTGCTCAGATGATCATTATCCAAATAAGACATGAGCTTCTCGAAGCTCAGATAAGACAAGAAGTCAGGCCTGGACATTAGTGGCACGAAGTTGTCTAGCAGGAAGGCATCCAGCTTCTCCCTGACTCCCTCGATGTTAACACCGAAATCATCTAACAGTCTCATAATTTCCGCACAATTTTCTAAGCAGATTTTGGCTAAGAGAAAAGAGCAGCAGAATTTCACCACTTCTATAAGCTGAACATACATTGCTGCCTGAAGGATTTCATGAACAGTATTCATACTTAGTTCAATAGTTCCGTAATACATAAACTGAAGAACGTGGCTGAAACCAGTAGCTGTTAGACCTTTCAAATGAATTTTGTCCTGATCTCGTTCCCTCATGTCTGCTGTGAACATAATTCTGAAGTAATCACTCTGGGTGGCCAAGAGAGCTTTATGGGCCTGGAACTGATGGTCTTCAATAACCAGAGTGACATCGAGAAGCAGTCCCTCCTCATACAGTGCTCTGAACCCAGCAGAGACACTGGTGTCATGGATGGAGGAACAGAATCCTTCCACGTCCCCTGCCATGAATCACCTGAAAAAAAGTAGTTAAAGAAAATGGTATTAATCATAACCATACATTGAGAAGGTATTATTAAGAATTGTAACAGTTTTTATAATGTATTAGGTCTACTAGTGCAAAGTCCTAAGTATATAAACCCTTAAAGAGAAGACAACCTTGTATGAAAGTTTCCAAGCTAATGTTTTTGGCTTCCTACCTGGGATAGAGACTCTACCTACTAAAGACAGATCTATTCAACAGTGGTGGTAACCTATTAACTTATAAACAATACCAACATATCTGACTTTATACTAAATTCATCAAATATATTCATGTTTCAAAATTAGGAATACAAAAGATTTCATAAGCAAACAGTTAAGGAAAAGCCAATAAATAGGAAAAAAACCACAAGTTTTAAAAATGCCTAGAAATTCATCCCAAAGAAAATAATTGGATAAATATGCCAAGTTGTACAGATAAAATTCTTCTTCCTAGCATTATGTATAATAAACCATTATAAAGTATCTGACACAGGAGGCTGAAAGAGAAAAATCAGTTGAATCCAGAGTTCTAGGCTAGCCTAGGAATGATGAAGGTGAGAGAAAAGAAAGAATGAAGATGGTTGGAAGAACGGAGGGAAGGTAATAAACAAAACTTTGCTGAGAATTCAAAGTCAGCCTGAGTTACAGAACAAGTTCCAGACAAGCTCCTGTCTTGGGATACATAGACATATCTTCCCTGTCCACAAAAAAATATTCAAAAGTTTAACACTTATGGGGCATGTGGAACATATCTATAATCCAAGCACTCAAGGAGCAGAGGCAGGAGGATTGCAGTATGTTCCAGGCAAGTCAGGGCTACATAACAAGACACTCTAAAACAAACAAAAAAAATGACAACAGATTATTAAATAAATATGGTATAACAGATAAGAGTGGCGATAGCAATCTGCCTAGTCTAACAAAGGTTGTTTATTAGATGTTACCACAATATACTGAGTATACCTCCAAAAATAAAATACATATATATTTGTTCAGATGAGAAAAAGTCTGGAAGAACAGATACCAAAATGATGAACCTAAGTAGTGAGTTTTAAGAACACTTCTTTTCTTTTATACTTATCTGATTAACCTCATTTTTTTAAGAAACAGATGAATACTTTTTTATTTTTACAGTATATAATTTTAAAGAAAAGTAAAAAAAAAAATTCTACATAGTTAAGAAATGAAATTAAGGCCGGGCATGGTGGCACACGCCTTTAATCCCAGCACTCGGGAGGCAGAGGCAGGCGGATTTCTGAGTTCGAGGCCAGCCTGGTCTACAAAGTGAGTTCCAGGACAGCCAGGACTATACAGAGAAACCCTGAAACCCTGTCTCAAAAAAACCGAATATATATATATATATACATATACATATATATATNTATATATATATATATATATATATATATATATATATATATATATATATATATATAATCCATCTTCTGTTTTCTCTTGTTACACATTGCTTGATCAGTGGCTCTCCCATCTGCCTGGCACCTGGCTGAATCATATGTACTTATTCAGCATTCACAAAAGGTAATGCACACAGAAACTGAGACACAGCCCCCACTATCTCTCAACTCCTATATACTGTCTTTATTCCACTGCAAACTTTTAAGACCTGCCTTCATCCAGAACTAACTCTACATCTGAAATCTAAACTATCAACTTCCTAATAAACACTGCTTCTTTTAAAGAAAGAAACGCAACATATAGTGCAAGCTGGTGGAAGACTCTTTAGGCCTCCTGCCTCCCAAGTGCTAGGATCATTAGCCTGTACCACCACAGCTAGTGACCTTCCTTTTCTTTCACTTGCCTTAACTTTATCACTTTTTTACATCATAACACTTTCTCCTATCAGATAACAACTCCTTCCAGGGCCTCCATTTTCCTTGCCTCTTTGCCTGTCCTACATACCTTCTAACTAAACAAAAACCATGCTGATCTGTCTTTTACTCTTAAGGTATACCTTCAGTGTCTGTGGAGAGTTTTTTTAAAACAACTGTAAGGCCATTCCCTACTGGTGAGTACTAATACTCAATCAAAAAGATGTTACCAAACTAAGCTTAAGTGATATGGACAAATCTCTGGAATGTTCTAGCCAAGCCACTGAAGGAGAGGTAAGGTTTTCAGAAAGGGTTTCAGAGTCTCACTCTGCTACAATCCAGGCCCTGAACTCACAGCATCTTCCTGTTTCAGACTCCCAAGTCCTAGAAATACAGAAGTACACCCCATGCCCACAATGCAGCCACTTTGAAAACAGTCTAAAATTCCTCATGTTTTTGGAATTATATGTTTGAGCCCTCTGCTGAAACATTACCTACAGATCATGCCAGGCTTTGAAGAACTCAATCAAAAGATGTAGAAGTCAACATCTGTGGCTCTGAAATCCTACCAAATAACAATGCTGGGACCTAATCTCAATTCCTTTTCCTCTGCTTGGGTGTTTGAACGAAGAGCCTTTCCAACTAAGCAACTGGCAATACATCTGACTCCTGCCACTACTCTATCTCCTCCTAGAGGCAACACCTGCCAATCTCACTATTCTATTACCATAGCTCCCCTGATATTTACTGAAGGAAAAGCACCTGTGTGCCAGGTACTACATTATATATGGATATATGTGCCAGTCAGGAATCTTCTCTGTGAATAGATGTGGTTAAGGAGGAAAAGGCAGCATTCAAGACACTAAGCCACCACTCCTCCACTCTCATGGGAGGTGATCACTAGATTTCCTACTGCTTCAATATGTTATCTATGACATTATCTTTTAACTTCTTGACTTTTAAACCTATTTAGTCAGTGTTGAATCTGGCTTGAGCTCACATAACAAAAGAATATTAGTAAGAAAAAAATCTGAACTAGGTGGAGTGGCATATACCTGAAATCTCGGTGTAGAAGGAGGGAATAGGAATTCAAAGTCATCCTTGGCTACAAAGCTTAGGTCAAAACTAGCCTGAGCTACACCAGATCCTGACTCTTAAAAATAGTTTGAGAGCGCCGGGCGTGGTGGCGCACGCCTTTAATCCCAGCACTCGGGAGGCAGAGGCAGGTGGATTTCTGAGTTCGAGGCCAGCCTGGTCTACAAAGTGAGTTCCAGGACAGCCAGGGCTACACAGAGAAACCCTGTCTCGAAAAACCAAAAAAAAAAAAAAAATAGTTTGAGAGCTGGAGCCATAGCTCAAAGGTTAAGGGCACTGGTTGCTCTTCTAGAGGACCCCAGTTTAATTCCCAGCACCCACATAACTCTAGTGCCAGGGAATCTGACACCCTAGCACAGACCTACATGCAGGCAAAACATCTTTGCACATAAAAATAGATCCTTTTATCTTTTAAATTATTTATTTATTTATTTATTTATTTATTTATTTATTTATTTATGCACTTTTGCTCTCTTAAGACGCACCAGTAGAGGGCATCGAATCCCATTACAGATGGTTGTGAGCCAATGTGTAGTTGCTGGGAATTGAACTCAGGAACTCTGGAAGAGCAGTCAGTGCTCTGAATGGCTGAGCCATCTCTCCAGCCCCCATAAAAATAGATCTTTTTGGTGGGGGTGGGGGGAATGAAAGGGTTTATTCAGCCGGGCGTGGTGGCACACGCCTTTAATCCCAGCACTTGAGAGGCAGAGGCAGGCGGATTTCTGAGTTCAAGGCCAGCCTGGTCTACAAAGTGAGTTCCAGGACAATACAGGTAATACAGAGAAACCCTGTCTTGAAAAACCAAAAGGAGAAGAGAAGAGAAGAGAAGAGAAGAGAAGAGAAGAGAAGAGAAGAGAAGAGAAGAGAAGAGAAGAGAAGAGAAGAGAAGAGAAGAGAAAAAAGAAAAGGTTTATTCAGCTTACACTTCCACAGCACTGTTCAGCATTAAAAGAAGTCATGACAGGGACTGAAACAGGACAGGAACCTGGAGGCAAGAGTTGATGCAGAAGTATGGAGGGGTTCTTCCTACTGGCTTGCTTCCCCTGGCTTACACAGTTTGCTTTTTGCTTTTTTTTTTTTTTTTATATATATATGCTCACAGACATCCATTGGACAGAGCATAGGGTCCCTAATGGAGAAGCTAGAGAAAGTACCCAAGGAGCTGAAAGGGTTTGCAGCCCCATAGAAGGAACAACAATATGAACTAACCAGTACCCCCAGAGCTCCCAGGGACTAAACCACCAATCAAAGAAAACACATGGTGGGACTCATGGCTGTAGCTGCATATGTAGCAGAGGATGGCCTAGTTGGTCATCAATGGGAAGAGAGGCCCTTGGTCCTATGAAGGCTCAATGTCCCAGTGTAGGGAAATGCCAGGACAGGGAAGCAGGAGAGGGTAGGTTGGGGAGCAGGGGGAGGGAGGGAGGGGATAGGGGATTTTCAGAGAGGAAACCAGGAAAGGAGATAACATTTGAAATGTAAATAAAGAAAATATCCAATAAAAAGAAAATAGAAAAGAAAGAAGTAGAAAAAATAAAAATAAAAATAGATCTTAAAAAAATAGTCTGGGGCTTCCCTAGTAGCCAGACGTGGTTGGAAACACCTCATATAGTAACTTGTGGTTTTACTTGACTCACAGGACTAACTGTTAGAAGACAGCTAAAAAAAATAGTCTGAAAGGGTAATATACCAAAAATATTAAAAATGGTTTTCTTGGTAAGGAGGCATGTCAGGCAGTTTCACTGACTGCTTATCTGTTTTGTAATATATCTACAATCAAAAGATATCACTGTTGGTTTTTTTTTCTTCTGAGACAGGGTTTCTCTGTGTAGCCTCTGCCTCCCAAGTGCTGGGATTAAAGGCGGCACCACCACGCCACCACAGTCAGATATCACTGTTTTTACAAAACCCTATTGAGATTGCCTGGTCTCTCTTTTCTTGGCCCCTTCTGCAGCATGATGTAGCTCATGGCTGTCAACAGCACACATTATTCTGAATCTCTTCCTATGCTGCTCATTTATGGGTTCACTTTTCTCAAACTACTCCCTTGAGCATTGTGTCACCTGTAAATCAGTTCTTGCTCCTTTCTCTCATCTAAACACTGTGTCCCTCTTAACAATTGTGTCTAAATCCATGGTTTCTAAGATCTACTTTCACAACTATCTTGACAGTCTTTCCATATTTCAATTTTTCCTCCATTCTGCCATATAGTACATCAATTGTACAACAAACACTTCTATACACTGCATTTGGGACTTCAAAATCAATATATCTAAACAGAATCCTAATCCTATCTGCCTCTACTCAGTTTTTTCTTTTATATTTTCCATTTTATCAAGAAAGAGATTCTAAGTGCCCACTTCTTCCCATGTCTTTTTTTTTTTTTTTTTTTTTTTTTTGCCAAGGTCATAATCTATAGCCATACTGGCCTATAACTCCTGTAACTCACTGTGAAGTGCAAGCTGGCCTCACACTCCCAGCAATTCTCTTGCTTCAGTCTCCAAAGAGCTATGGCTATAGACATGGACTACTATACCCAATGCCATTAATCTCTTAACCCATCTTTCAGGCCTATAGATTCTACCACATTAAATGTTCACTAATCAAAGATAGTACAGTTATGCACTAAATGAAATTCAGATTGGAACATTTATTTAGTATGTCATTAATTTAAAATTATACAATTTAACCAGGTTTTTGTTTAGGGACAGGGGTTTACTATACAGCCCCGGCTGGCCTGGAATGCTCTATGTAAATTAGGCTGGTCTTCAACTCTGATTATGTCTCTGCCTCTTGGCTGAACATGGCTACACAGTAAGACCTTGTCCAAAAAAATTTTTAAAGGCAAAAATAATGTTTAAAAATATTTTTAAAATTTTTTTTTGAGACAGGGTCTCTATGTAGCCTCAGCTGTTCTGGAACTTGCTCTGTAGAACAGGCTAGCCCTCATACTCAGAGATCTGCCTGCTTCTGCCTTCCAAGTACTGGGATTAAAGATTTGCAAGACCACTAAAAATGTTTTTTAATATGAAATTTTGAGAAACATAGAACACAGAGGGATATTTTTATGGAGGGGTTGTTCTAGATAACATAATATTTATCAGAATTATTTTAACTCACAAATTCAAGATTAAAGTCAGCAGGCAAAGTGCACACCTAAGTCCAAACATTCAGGAGGCTGAGGCAAAAAGATTGAATTTGAGGCCAGCCTGGTTGCATGGAGGGTTGAATTTGAGGCCAGCCTGGTTGCATGGAGGGTTGAATTTGAGGCCAGCCTGGTTGCATGGAGGGTTGAATTTGAGGCCAGCCTGGTTGCATGGAGGGTTGAATTTGAGGCCAGCCTGGTTGCATGGAGGGTTGAAAGCCAAGCTAGGCTACTTACTACTCATCAATTTTTTTTCTTGTATTAATTTTTTGTCTGCTTGCTTTTTGTTTTTTAAGACAGAGTTCAAAAGCCCTGGGTGTCCTAGAACTCTCTTTGTAGACCAGGTTATCCTCAAACTCACAGAAATCTACCTGTCTCTGCATCCCAAGTATTGGGATTAAAAGGTGTTGAACTACAATGCCCAGCTTGTCTAAAACATTTTTTAAAGTAAAGTTAATTAGCTCAGAAGTTTCCAAGTGATATAAGGCATATGTACAAAAATAAAATACTAGAAACAAAAGTGACCTCAAACAGCTTGGTATATGGATAATCAAACCTTCTGATTAGTATAAGGCTACCATAATGCTAATTAACAATTTTCAAAATAATTATCAAGTAAAACAAGCTGGGCGTGGTGGCGCACGCCTTTAATCCCAGCACTTGGGAGGCAGAGGCAGGCAGATTTCTGAGTTCCAGCCTGGTCTACAGAATGA
Source organism: Mus minutoides (assembly GCA_902729485.2). Taxonomy (NCBI): domain Eukaryota; kingdom Metazoa; phylum Chordata; class Mammalia; order Rodentia; family Muridae; genus Mus; species Mus minutoides. The sequence continues at coordinate 422,302 of LR753371.1, forward strand.
GTTCCAGGACAGCCAGGGCTACACAGAGAAACCCTGTCTCGAAAAAAAAAAAAAAAAAGAAAAACAAAAACAAAAACATCATAACAAATTAAACTGGATAAAAATTAAAAATTCTGGTATTTCATTAATTTTTATGAGTCATGGTTACCAATTATCACTGATAATGCAGATATACTAGTCACATTCAATGATAATTTAACAACAGAAACCTAGACATTACCATTCATAGACTATGAATAGAGTGTTCCTACTTTGTTAATCTGTTATTTTGACATTGCCGATATATACACACACACACACACACACACACACACAAAACTTCACATCACAGAGATCTTCTCTAAGGCCTGAAGTTCAGTAGTGATTGCCTACCATGCATAAAACCCTGATATCAATCTTCAACACTGTAAGAAACACAATGCAATAGTTACTACTACCTAAAAAGGTTTCAAACAGCTATGTTCATGAACATTTATGAAAAACTGTAGCTAAATAAAGCTCTTTTTTACATTTATTTATTTTGTGTGTATGGATGATTTGCCTGCATGTATGTATGCATGTGCACCACATGTATGCCTGGTTCAGAAGTTGGCATTCAATCAGTGGAACTGGAGTTACAGATGCTAGTGAGCCACCATGTGGCTTTATGAACCAAACTCCCTTTGTGTAAGAGCAACAAGTGCTCTAAGCACTGAGCCACCTCTCCAGCTCCTAAATGACAACATTTAAAGGAGATAGATGACCTACAGTACAACTAAGCATGTGCAAGTCTCCAGGTTCAATTCCTTTCCTGGTTCAACCCCTATGCAGCAAAAATAAAAGAGGTATACTTGGGTAGCAGTTCCTCACACCTTTAATACCAGCACTTGAGAAGCAGAGGCAGGTAATCTCTAAATTCAATGACAATCTGTTCTACAAAGCTAGTTCCTAGATAGCCAGGGCTGCCCAGAGAAACCCAATCTCGAAAAACTAAACAAACAAAGAAGCAAGCAAAGTGTAGATACTTTAAAGTTACACCAAGATACATAATCTAAATACAAGATCTAAATTAACTTCAAAGTAATGTTTGATAGCTAGGGCATATGCAGTATTTTCCACTCAATGCACTTAATAGTAAGATCAACAGCTTTAGACCAGGATCTGTAACTTGTATGGAAAGCATGTATAGAAGCAGAAAACTATGAAATACTCCATGATGAACTGACACCACCATCCAGTCTCTCAATAAAAGTGTGAGTCAGTCAAATCTAGAGTCATGCTCAAGAGATCAAATTGTAATTCTACCTCAACTAGCTCTGTGACCTTAGAGCAAGCTATTTAGCTTCTCTGTGGCCTAATGTCTTCATCTGTAAAATGAGGGTACTAATAGTAATAGAATCTACATTATCGGATGCTCTGAGAATTAAATGACTTAATGCATATAAAGCACATAGCATGACACATAGCTGTGAAGTACTCTATTGGTACTGCATCCTTTCTCTTGGTGCCACTCAAGCCCAATACTAAACATGACACTTTTATTTAGAGGTTGAATAATAAATCTAATCCTGCTAACCTTATAGAAACCTTAGCAACAACACTTTGAATCATGGCCCACCTTCTCAGAACCCAGAGCAAATGTAACTTATTTGATAGATGGAGACACTAAGTTTTATAGATATAAACAAACAGACATTATTCAAGATCACACATATAATTGTTAAAAAGAGAGAGTACATACCTTAATAATAGAAGAAAGGGGCATAAAAAAGGAATTTTTAAGGGGGCTGGAGAGATAGCTCAGCAGTTACAAGCAGTGACTGACTGAAGCTGGGCAGTGGTGGCGCACGCCTTTGGTCCCAGCACTTGGGAGACAGAGGCAGGTGGATTTCTGAGTTCAAGGCCAGCCTGGTCTACAGAGTGAGTTCCAGGACAGCCAGAGCTATACAGAGAAACCTGTCTTGAAAAACAAAACAACAACAACAACAACAACAAAAAACAAAAAAACAAAAAAAACAGTGACTGCTCTTCTAAAGGTTCCAAGTTCAATTCCCAGCAACCATATCGTGGCTCACAACTATCTATAATGGGATCCAATGTCCTCTTATGGTGTGTCTGAAGACAGCTACAGTGTACTCATACACATTAAATAATAATAAAAACTTTTTAAAAGATGAAATTATGATCTTTTAAAATAAATAATTTAGCCAGGCGTGGTGGCACACGCCTTTAATCCCAGCACTCGGGAGGCAGAGGAAGGCGGATTTCTGAGTTCGAGGCCAGCCTGGTCTACAAAGTGAGTTCCAGGACAGCCAGGACTACACAGAGAAACCCTGTCTTGAAAAACAAACAAATAAATAAATAAATAATTTAAAAGAATCTAAAAATAATTTTACCTGTTTCTCTCATTGTAAAAAACAAAAACAAAGACAAAAAACCCTACGGCTTACAAAATTTTAAAAATGCATTTCGTATCTGACATATTCTACTAAACAGCATAGATTTATAATATCAACATTTAAGGCATCAAATAACCAACTTACAAATGAACACGTGAAACAAAACCAACTTGTTCACAATCCATACCCTGGACACTACAAAGAAAAAAAAAGACTTAGAATGGCAAGGTTTAAACTCAAACAGAAAAAAGAAAATTATAATACAAAAACACATATTTACATAAATTAAAAAATAATTAGGAAAAGCAAATTTAAGACTGTAAAAAAAAGATATAAAATATATAAAATTCTCTATAAAACTATACCAATTTTAGAAAGAAAATAATAATTATAAGAAGTATAACATAAAACTCAAATAGGGGGCTGGTGAGATGGCTCAGCAGGTAAGAGCACCTGACTGCTCTTCCGAAGGTGATAAGTTCAAATCCCAGCATCCACATGGTGGCTCACAACCATCCATTACGAGATCTGGCGCCCTCTTCTGGAATGTCTGAAGACAGCTACAGTGTACTTACATATAATAAAATAAATCTTTAAAAAAAAATTATAAAACTCAAATAGTTAACTTTATGATCAATGAGAGGATTGGGAAAAATCCAATTAATAAGGGGCTTTTGAGAAAATTATTACTAACTCACAAAATGGTAAATGTTCAAAAATTCTATATCCTCATTACTCATAATGTATCTTCAGATCAGGGCAAATTATGGCTTGTAAACTTAATGTGTACATATTCTATACTTGGCCTTCAGAATTTAAAATATTTTTTCCAAAAGAGGAATGAACCTAAATTACAAGGCATGCTGAACAAGAAATGCTGAACAATGTGTCTTGTTTTATCAACTTGGCACTGACAAAGCATGGGTGGAGAGGAGCTGGCTAGAGAGTTAATCCATACCTCAGTGGTAGAGGGCCCTGGTTCAGAACTCAATTCCCAGTACATACATATGTAATGCATGCATACACACACACACACACACACACACACACAAATGTAAGGTAGGAGAAACACTGATTCATGTCTTCGAGCATATGATATGGTCTAAAGAGAACTAGAGTCATCTGAAAGGGCTTGTCATGGTCAAAATTATTCTCAAAATACTTAGCTTTGGGGCTAACAAAAAGTAGTTACAAAGACTAGGACTGTAGCTCAGAGATAACACACTTACCTAGCAGGCATGAGTTTCCTAAATTCAATACCCAGGACAGCCCCCCCCCAAAAAAAAAAAACTTACCTCTCACCTTTACTTTCTGATTTTAATGAGTATCCAGAATGTGAATACCTGTCATATTTTTTATAAGACCAATGTTACAGAAAGATTTGTAAAAATATGGTCAGCAAAATAATTATCAAGGATTTTTGTTTTGTGGGGTTATTTTTGTTTTTTGGGTTTGTTTGTTTTTTTTTTTTTTTTTTGGTTTTTTGAGACAGGGTTTCTCTGTGTAGTCCTGGCTTCCCTGGAACTCACTCTGTAGACCAGGCTGGCCTCCAACTCAGAAATCCACCTGCCTCTGCCTCCCAAGTGCTGGGATTAAAGGCGTGCGCCACCACGCCCGGCTTTTTTCTCTCTCTCTTTTTTTGTTTTGTTTTGTTTTGTTTTGTTTTGTGTTTTTTGAGACAGGGTCTCACTCTGTAGGTCAGGCTGACTTTGAACTCACAAATTCTTTTTCAAACTCCCAAGTGACTGAATGAGCCACTACACCTAACTTCAAGTGTTTAATTACAGTTCTGTAATTTTTTAGAAGATAGAAATTTTTCATTAAAAACCATTATTTATGTAACTTTAAGGGGGCTACTTTTCCAAAGAATTACAAGCATTTTAAAATTCCTTAGTATTGGTTTCTGCATAAATCAATACAATCCACATAAATTAAACTTCTTTAGAATCCAGATAAATTCTAAGAGATATAAAAAGTATCAGTGAAGGGAAGATAATTGACTACACAAATCATGAACACATGCAAACATACACATGAGAGAGAGAGAGAGAGAGAGAGAGCGCACATGCGCACACACACACACACAGGCATGCACACACACACAGTCTGCTTTGAAAGACTATTACAGCTATTTATATCACTGAAATTTCTAACAGTTCAAACTCTCTAGTGACCAGTAAAGAAAGAAGTCTGGTGGGGGTAACTGCTTTCATATTCCTCCCAAAGCTGACTGAAAACTCATCCAAAACTGTAAGCTGTTCAGTAGTATAAAAGCTAGCTTCTCAAACAGTTACTGTTTATCCTTAATGGAAACTGTTCCATACTGCCTTCACCATCCAATTGTTCTACCAAAAATGACACCTATGAAGTAAACACCATTCTTGCATATTGAAATCAAAGTATGATGCTTACTATTTAAAAAAATAGAATTTCCAAATCATAAAATCTCACACAATTTCTATAACCTATCCATTAATTTTAAATTCAACAATCTCAAAGCAGCCAACTTCTCAAAAATATGTTTTGGGTTTTTTTAAAGCTCTAACAAGCACTCCTTTTACCCTCAAATACATACTACTACCTAAATCAGAAAAGAACATAGCTGAATTTGAGAGAAAGGACTGTGTTTGATGGTGAAACTCTTGTCATCAAAATATTTTTATAGCTCAAGTACTAAACTGTAAATAATGACTTAAACTACTAAGAAAGACCTAATCCTCCAGCCTTAAGACTGCACCTATTATCCAATCAGTTTACTTCACAGGCATGTTTAGTATTTAGTCATTCTGTAATATAAGAAAACTAAGAAAAAAACCACCTGTTTCAATGCTATTTTTCATCTTTAATACTCCTTTACTACAAGAAGAAGGAGCCCAAGAGTGATGTCATGAAAAACAGTTTCCCTGGCCTTTAGAGATTGCATCCAGTGAGAATTCTAGGAACCATCTCATTTGGGAAATAAAATCCCAAATCTTCTAAGCTGCATTTTAACACGAAATCACAAATCATGTACTGTTAGCATTTTATTCTCCCCCAAGAATTATATAACTAACGTGAATCTTTTTGGAAGCTCCTGCTATTATGATACAGATTTCCTGCAAGTTCACAATGCAGTATTAACTAAATTCAAAAATATTATCAAGGACAAAAAAGACTTTTTTTATCTGTTGTTTCAATTATTCAGCTAGATCTTTCCCTCAATGCTTGCAGACAGAGCCCAGGGCTTCACACATGGGATGCAAGTGCTCTACTAAATGAAATATACCCCAGCCCAATAAGCTTTAAGAATCTCACATTAGAGCCGGGCGTGGTGCGCACGCCTTTAATGCCAGCACTCGGGAGGCAGAGGCAGGCGGATTTCTGAGTTCGAGGCCAGCCTGGTCTACAGAGTGAGTCAGGGCTACACAGAGAAACCCTGTCTCAAAAAAACGAAAAAAAAAAAAAAAAAAAAAAAAAAGAATCTCCCATTAAAGAGAGAAAACTAAGCTAACTCAGTGGGTAAAGGTGGCTGCAGCCAAGCAGGATGACTTGAGTGCCATCCCTGGGACCCACATGGGAGTAGAGAATCTACTCCTACAAGTAGTTCTCTGACCTCCACACTCATGTTGTGTGGCCTGTACACATGTATGCAAACACAGTAGACAGACAGATAATTGTATTTTTTAAAGGATCCTACAGCCAGTGAGATGGCTCATGCGTAAAGGAGCCTGTTGCCAAGCCTGATGATCTGAGCCTGATCCTTGGTTTAATGCCAGTACTTGAGAGGCAGACACACGCAGATCTCTGTAAGTATGGGGGTAGCCTGGTCTACAAGGTAAGTTCGAGGACAACCAGAGCTCTGCAGAAACCTTGTCTCAAAAATACAAAGAAAGAGCCGGGCGTGGTGGGGCAAGCCTTTAATCCCAGTACTCGGGAGGCAGAGGCAGGCAGATTTCTGAGTTCGAGGCCAGCCTGGTCTACAAAGTGAGTTCCAGGACAACCAGGGCTATACAGAGAAACCCTGTCTCAAAAAACCAAAATAATAATAATAATAATAATAATAATAATACAAAGGAAATCAAAAAACCAAAGGGCATCTACTTACATTCTATGGGGGGGTGGGGCAGCACGTCATTTATTTTGAATGTTATGAGTATTCTTTTTGCATTCATTGATTTATGCGCTTGCTTATTTAGAAACACTGCGTATGCCTCACTCAATAGCACCTACTGACCTGAAACTCACTATGATGACCAGGCTGGCTTTGAACTCACAGAGTCCCACCTGTCTCTGTTCCCAAGTGCTAGGATTAAAGGTGTGAGCCACTAAACCTGGCTTACGTTGTTTATTCTGAGACAGGGTTTCTCACTTTGTAGCACTGGACAGCCTTAACTCAGAGAACCTGTCTTTGCCTCTCACACCTTTGAATTAAAGATCTAGGAGACCTTCAGATTTAAAACATCATCTATGCTTTAAATTTTCTTAATATTTTATTATGTGTATGGATTTTAGCTGCAGATGTCTGTGTACCATGTTAAGTGCCTAATGGCCATGAAAGCCAGCAGAGTTTAGGATCTAAAGGTGTTTGTGAGCTGCCACATGGATTCTAGGAATTGAACCCAGGTCCTCTAGAAGAGCAACCAGTGCTTTTAACCACTGAGCCATCTCTCCAGCCCCATGGTCATTTATTTTTATTCCAACAGTAATACAAGGTATACCTAGGACAGAAATGACTTAGAACTTTTCCAATGGTTCCTAAAATGGCAGTGATATGCTCCTGCAACTAACACACACATACACTTTCTCTCTCTCTCTCTCCCCCTCTCTCCCTCCCTCTCTCTCCCCTGTCTCTCTCTCTCTCTCCCTCTCCCTCCCTCCTTCTCTCTCTCTCTCTCCCTCTCCCCCTCTCTCCCTCCCTCTCTCTCTCTCCCTCTCTCCCTCCCTCTCTCTCCCCTGTCTCTCTCTCCCCCTCCCCCTCTCTCCCTCTCTCTCTCTCTCTCCCTCCCTCCCTCCCTCCCTCCCTTTTGTTGCTGCTGTCCCTAGAAAACCCGTTTCACTCCACTTGTTGTTCCTCTCTGGCTAGAATCACTCTATCCAGGTATCTATGACTCACTTTAGATCACTAGGAAGAATCAACTCATTGAGCCCTTGTCCCAAACCCGTCTTAAAATAACAGAACCCAATGGGCTTGGTGGCACACACCTTTATTCTCAGCACTCAGGAGGTAGGAGCAGGTCAATTTCTGTGAGTTCAAGGCCAGCCTGGTCTACACACAGGAGTTCCAAGACAGCCAACACTACACAGAGAAACCCTGTCTCAAAAAAGCAAACAAAGCTTAAATAGAAGTTATAAAACCCCTCTAAAGAATCTAAAAAGAATCTACATCTCAACTCTCTGCCTTATTTTTCCCCTATATTTAATGCTTAATTTGTTTTGAGACAGGGTCTCATATTCCAGGCTGTCTCTGCTGAAGAAGATTCTGAACTGATCCTACTGTCTCCACCTCCTAGTGCTAGAACTATAGAAATGGGCCACCAAACTTTAACTTTCTGTGCCAGGTATAGTTACATGTGCCTATAATCCCAGTACATGGGAGGCTGAGGCACAAGGATAACCCCACGTTTACGGCAAACCTGGGTTATAGTGAAAGACTGGGGGAGAAAAATCTAAAAACAAAACCAACAAAACCTTGTTAAAACTACTAACACTAACCTGAGTCTTCAGCACCTAGAACAGTATGTGGCACACAGTAAATGTTTAGTAAACTCCTCATGTACAGACAAATTTACTTCACGAACTTCCATGTTCTATAACCACTTCAATTTAAAGATAAAAAATCCAGACTATGAGGTTAAGTTACTGGCCTAAGGTTATGATATCAAATTATGGAGCTAGGGTCTTCTGAGATCTACCCCTTCCTAATAAACCACTATTTCTACAAGCCCTCACTAATGGCCAGCTTTTGTTGTTGTTCAATTTTTAAAAAGCCCAAATGACCTATAGCACTCTAGTTCTGAGGAAATATCTGACAACAAATTAATCTACAGCACATCCCCCACCCAGATCAAGAGTCATTGTCCTCATGTAACATTCAGTCCCCAAACCTGATAATGAGCCACCAACATCATAGGGACAGGGCCAAAATCAGGGGGAAACTGTTAAAGGTACTAAAATATAACATCTTTTCCTTTCTCCCATCTCTCTTGACTAGTCATGATATGTTTCTACTTGTTGGTATATGTTGTCCTAAATAAAGAAAAATAAAAATGTTCAATTCTTAGCACAAATTCTACCATTATTTATATTGTACAATGCTGGCTTACACACATTAAACCAAGTCTAAAGCCTGGCTTCTGAACATCCATGAAGCCAGTCAAGCCAGCCTTAGCCCTTTGATGGCCCACAGCAAGGCAGAGAGGTCAAACTCAGAAATGCCCAGTAAAGTAGTGATCTGTGAAAATTATCTTCAGAACAAGGGAGAAACCCAAAATATAAAAGCAGTCACTTTAAGCCGGGTGTGGTGGCGCACGCCTTTAATCCCAGCACTCCGGAGGCAGAGGCAGGAGGATTTCTGAGTTCGAGGCCAGCCTGGTCTACAAAGTGAGTTCCAGGACAGCCAGGGCTATACAGAGAAACCCTGTCTCAAAAAAAAAACAAAAAACAAAAAAACAAAAACAAAAACAAACAAAAAGCAGTCACTTTAAAGATGGCTGTTCCTTTTCCAACCTAATCCTACCCACCTTATATTACTCTGTCTTTTTAAAAAATATATACAAGCATACTGTGAAAGACCACTGGCATCGAACCAGGGAATTAAAATTTTAACATCTACTCAGAAAAAAAAAAACATTTTTAAGACTAAAAATAATATACTCCAAAATGCTTTCACTTTTAATTGACTATTATAAGCCAAAACATTCTACAGTTTTGAGATTCTAGAAAGTAAATTCTATTTTCAAGCCAGAAATGTTTACCATCTTATTTTTTTGCCAATTACCAGGTAGGAAAGAGCATTAACCTCCTTTACCACTGATGGAATGAGACTCAAAGTATCTACTAAGTGCTGTGATCAAAAATGAGAACTGAATTCCTCAAATATTGCATGAAGTGCTAACAAGTTGAAATTCCCTATACATTTCTGGATCTACTGAACATTAGAGAAACATGAATGCATGTGTAAGCTCTTGAAAAACCATTTTCAAATGATTAGAAGTATTGTCATCCTGTTCTGTGGATACGAAAAGCAAACACTGAAATTAAATCCTATACAGTAAAAAACACACACTTTTAAAATGACAACAGTAAATCAGATTGACAAAGGAAGTGAACCTCTTAAAATTAAAAAAGACTAAATAAATATAAGGTGTTAAATATTCTGAATAGGGGCTGAGAGGCCTAGAAAGATGAAAAGCCCTACAGTAACATTAAATTTGAATTAAAGGATACCGTTATTTAAATAAGCCGTTGGTATTTTGTAGGGGGAAGGCCAACGAACACTGACTATTAATCAGCTATCCATCACTGCGCTGTCTGCTATTCCTTATTTACTTATAATATAGAAATTAAGAGGCAGCAACAGTTAGCCACATTAACCACTCAAGCAAAGGTTACCTAAAGAAAATGACCTTACATTTTTCTACACCACTATACAGCTATAGATTATTTTCACATATATGACCTCATATAGTCCTCACTACCTTTCTGAATGTGGCTATTATTGACTACATTGCATAGATAAGAAACTGAGGCTCCGTCCGAGATTTCCTCAGTATGAGATTTTTCTCAGTCACCCAGTCGGACCCAGACATTCTGATTGCACGCATTATGCCGCACATTTCGCATAGTTCTATTTCAGGCACAAACAGGATTTTTAAAGGGAAGGAACCGGTTAGGAGGGAAATAATCATGGTACCTGCAGCTCTATGCTGCAAAAAATGGCTGAATTATGCTTCTTCCTTTTTTTTCCTCCTCTCTCCGCCCCCCCCAACCAGAAAAAAATTTACATTTCAAAGAATTTAAGTAAACTCAAAACACAAATTAGCTCCCAGCATCTACAAAATGTTTGAGTGCGGCCAGTGCGGTGAGGGCCACGGAACCCGTGCCTTCCTCGGGGCCGCGGGCAAAGCCTGGGCTCCGCAGGCCGGCGGCCAGGGGCGGCTACGCACCTCGGGGGTCCTGTCCAGCCTCTAGTGGACCGCAGTCTGCATCAGGAAGAAGTGGGCCAGCGGCCGAACGGTGGGAGGGTCGGGCGCCGGGATGGACCGCGATAGGCTCCTCGGACCTCTACAAGGGGCCGCTCCCTGGCCGGGCCGGAGCGCTCCGGCGCGGGGCGAGCTCGCAAGCCCGGGGGCCCCCGAGAAGCAGTCCTGGGAAAGAAGACAGCGGTTGAGTGGTGAGTCCAAACAGTTGGGCTAGGCGTGACGCGCGCGGCGTCGGGGCCCGGGCCCAGCCTCGCCAATACCGGGGGATGTCGCGGCGCCCCACGGGGCTCGCCGGGAGAGCCGACTCAGGGCCACCGACTGGGGGACAGCTGAGGGGGCCGAGGGCAACAGGAACGCCAGCAGGAACCACATAGACGACGGACGGCGTCTCCGGGTTTCTGCCCCCAAAGCGCGCCGAGCCTCGGGATCACCCACGCCGGGGGTGGAGGAAAGCGGGAAAGGGGCGGGAAAGGGGCGGGGCGTGGGGGGCCACGAGCCAGGGGCCGCTCCGGGCCTCGCGCCCCCTGCGGGCTGAGGGAGCCGCCCGCCCGGGGCCCGCCCAGGGAGGCGGGGCCCACGGGCTAGGGGCCGAGCCGGGGTCTGGAGGACGCGGAGGCGAGCCTGTTCTAGAGAGGGGGCGGGGACGGGAAGCCGTGGGTGAGAGAGCCGGCCCGGAGGCCCCCTCAGCCCCTGAAGGCGCCCCGTGGGGAGCCGGCGCGCCGCCTGGCGGGTGTTTACCTTCCCCCTGGTCGAACGCCAATGCCGCCATCTTTCAGCCCAGGCGCGTCACTTCCGGCGCCACGGAACGGGAGCCGGTGTGGGAACCCGGGTAGAGGGAGGGTTGTCCCACGCCAGCTGCGCGCCTTGCCCCAGAGGTGGGCCCGCTACCGTAGCGGGGGCGGGAGGGCGGGGGTGACGCGGCGGCGAAAGGGCCAGAGGGCAAGGAGGTAGAGGGGCTCTGCAGGAGGGGTCCGCTGAGGTTGCCCCTCGAGCCCTGCCGTCGAGGCTGGAGAGACTCGGCTGGCCACTACCCCCGCTGCGGCAGGGTCACTCCGCCTGGGGGGAGGTGGGCCCCGTGGCGCTGCAGTGAACACACAGTGCGCAAGTTGAGGGCTAGAAAACCCGGAAAATTCCATGTTTGCATCTTGCACACCGTCGGATGAGGGGAGTTTTGCCAGTGGTACCTGTTATAAAAGTGACTAGGTGGACGCCAAGTCGCAATCATTTTTTTTTTTTTTTTTGGTTTTTTTGAGACAGGGTTTCTCTGTGTAGCCCTGGCTGTCCTGGAACTCACTTTGTAGACCAGGCTGGCCTCGAACTCAGAAATCCACCTGCCTCTGCCTCCCGAGTGCTGGGATTAAAGGCGTGCGCCACCACGCCGGGCTAAATAAGCGGTAGCCGTCTGGAGATGCCGGGGATCGAACCCGGGGCCTCATACATGCAAAGCATGCGCTCTACCACTGAGCTACCGCAATCATTTTTGTAAGGCAATTTGCTATGAATCGTTGCGTCACGGTTCCACTTGGCTTATCGCATAGCAATTACATGTTTCACATGCAAATTTCCCAGAGATGGAAAAAGTCATCGAAAATGGCATTATCTTCACCAGAGGTAGAAAAGTAGGACCTAAAAAGCGGGTTCGTTTTGCATCAAAATAGGCAAGAAGGAATATACAGAAGGCACCAATTTCTGTTGTTCCTTGGGGAGGGGTTTGTTTGTTTGTTTTACAAATCTGCTCTAGAATTCTGGGTCATGGCCAGAATTTAAATACTACCCCTACTTGATTTAAGAATATGGAAATACACTGTAAGACTTTCGTAAATTTATTATGTATCTCTCTAAGAGCTGTAGATGACAAATACACAGTTGATGCCACTAGTTCTACGACCAGTTAAAAATTAAGGCACCTGTTAACCATTTCTGATCTTAACAGATCTCTGCTTCCCCGTCTCTAGCTCCACCACCGAAGCCCATCCCCCACCCCCACATCGGCATTTCTTTCTGAATGAATATCCTGATGAACTTTTCAAGAGACTGACTAAAAGCGATCAGTATCTCTTTCTAACAAACTTGATTAACATGCCACATTTCCCAAGAGGCCAAAATAGCACATTGTGTACTGTTTTGCTGAAGTACACTACTTCGTTGTAAAAAATAATTATTATTTTGGAAATAATCTCTTTTCTGACTTAAACACTGATAGTTCGAAACTTGTTTCACCTATTCTGTTGTTTTTTTTTTTTCCAGTAGCCCCTTTAATGCCTTTATTTGTGTTGGTTATTTTTAAATCCTAGTTGGTTGGAGTGGTGAGCTGGCTCAGCAGGTAAAGGGTGCTTGCCACCAGAGTTCTAGCCTCAGAATCCACGGAGTGGAAGAGAGAACTATCTTCTCTCACAAGTTGTTCTTTGACCTTGACATATGTCATGCCTGCACACATACACACTTAAACAAAAGAGAGTAACAAGATCTTAAATTCTAGTTTACTATCTTTGTATGTTACTGCATGACTAGCCTAGAATGTATTACCTTAAAAACAACACATTTAAAAATTAAACTATCGCCGGGCGTGGTGGCGCACCCCTTTAATCCCAGCACTTGGGAGGCAGAGGCAGGCGGATTTCTGAGTTCGAGGCCAGTCTGGTCTACAGGGCTACTCAGAGAAACCCTGTCTCGAAAAACCAAAAAAAAAAAAAAAAAAATTAAACTATAAAATTAACTTTCAACTGCACACATCTAATTTCTGAACTTTATAAGTTTTATATGCCATCAATAGATAGCTAAAAGAGTTGAATTTTTTACATTAACTAACAGACATGCATTTTAAAATGTACATTACCACTAGTGAGTGATCTGTCTAGAGGTTTCTTTCTGTTTCTGACTTGGAAAACTGATGTGTTTGTGTGGTGTAATAGGTATAAGAGTGAGTGGTGTCACAAAGTATTCTGTTCAGTATACACATTCTCTGGTATCATGTGATCTCATCTGGCATTTTCTTGTTGCTCTGCCCAAAGTCTTTTCAAAACTACTTTCCTGTTTCTGAAAGTGAGGGGTTTTTTGTTTTGTTTTGTTTTTTGCCAATATGTATGAGTGTTTGGCTCCTTGTGTGTATCTGCACCTGCTGTGTGACTGGTGTCCAGTGAAGTTAGAAGAGGGTATCATATACCCTGGTACTGAAGTTACATGGAGCTACCATGTGGGCACTAAGACTAAGCCCAAGGCTCTGCTAGAACAGCATATATACTCTTAACCACTGAGCATCTGTCCACCTTCCTGTACTGTGTGTCTTTCTACCAATCTATATATGTTTACTATATAGAACCCCCCAAAGCTATCCTTAACAAATGATGCTTGCCACATAATCCCCCAGAACCCACATAAAAGTAGAAGAGGAGAATCGACTCTACAAGGCTGTCCTCTGACTTCTACGTGTATGCTGATGCATACCCATCATAGAGGCAGGCGGATTTCTGAGTGCGAGGCCAGTCTGGTCTACAGAGTGAGTTCCAGGACAGCCAGGGCTACTCAGAGAAACCCTGTCTCGAAAAATTGCCACACTGATTTATTTTTTTAAAAATCAATGTAGATGATGCCACTTTCACTTCTCTCTTCCTAGGGATGAAAGCTAAGCCCTCACTGTTTTTTCAAGTACTGTATTATATATAGGATGGTCTAGCATTTTAATACCCAGGAAAATAAAACCCCTTTATCTAAATAAACTGACACCTACTGCAGTAATTCCTGTTTTCACTTGCAGCAGGCATTGCTTAACAACAGTGATATGTTCTGAGAAATGAATAAGCAGGTGATTTTACTGTTAGCCAAACCTAGACAGACACCTAATATGATGGTGCACACATTTAATCCCAGTAAGGCGGAAGCAGAGGCATGTAGGTGAGTGTAATGACAGCTTCATCTACATAGTAAGTTCCAGGCCATAGAGGGGCTACCTAGTGAGACCTTATCTAAAGAAAAAAAGACTATATAGTTTTTCTCAGTACCATGGTTTGCTATGACCGGAAGTGCAGTAGGTTCTTTATACCAGAATCAACCACAAAAGGTATAATGTGTTGCACTCCAGTGTCAAGATAGCTGTGACATCTGTAGGTAGTGGGGATTTTTCAGCTCCATTATAATCTTTTGAGACCCATAAGTACAGTCTGTAATTGATTGAAACTACATCCTATCTATCAATCAATTGATCAATCAATCAATCTATTTTACATTTCTTTAGTTGGGGAGGGAGCCATAGAGATCAGACAACTTGTAAGAGTTAGGTTCTTCTTTCCACTATGTGGGTGCAGGGAAATGAACTTAGGTTGTCAAATTCAGGTTGTCACACTTGGTAGTAAATGCCTTTAACTACTGAGACCTGTCACTAGCCCTAACTTTTTTTTTTTTTGAGACAGCGTATCCCAGGATGGTGTTGAACACATTATTCAGGCAAGAATGTCTTTGATCCTCTTTCGCCCACCTCCTCAGTGCTGGAGCTACAGTGGTATGTAGTGCAGTGGTTCTCACCTGTCCTACTGCTGCAGCCTTTCAGTGCATTTCCTCATGGTGTGGTGACTCCAAACCATAAAATTATTTCCTTTGCTACTTCTTAACTGTAATCTTGCTCCTGTAATGACTCATAATGTAAATACCTGATTTGCTACCCTCACGACCCTCAGGTTGAAAACCACTGGTGTAGTACTTGCCTAATATTCTCCAGTTGTCAGGGATTGGACCCAGAACCTCATGCTTATAAGACAAGTGTTCAGCCGGGCGTGGTGGCGCACGCCTTTAATCCCAGCACTCGGGAGGCAGAGGCAGGCAGATTTCTGAGTTCGAGGCCAGCCTGGTCTACAGAGTGAGTTCCAGGACAGCCAGGGCTATAAAGAGAAACCCTGTCTCGAAAAACCGAAGGAAAAAAAAAAAGACAAGTGTTCAACCAACTGAATTACATCTTTAGCCCTGAAGCAGCACCCTTAGACAACCCATGACTGCACTTTTCTCATCATACTGGAAAGTAATTGGAGTTTCCTCATCCTGGAAGAGAGCCCAAAAAGCAATTCAAAGCTGTTTCGGCTTCCCAAGTACTAGGATCACAGGTGTGAGTGCCCAGCCTGTTTTGTCTTTTCTTAGCTCTCTAGCCAAGTGTTTAAGAATACAATATGCATTCATCAGTCTGTTGATGTCTGGCTGTCTTGACAGTACTAAGCCATGCTAGAAACTTGGTCTGGAATTAGAAGGCAGTCTCTAACTATGTCCTTTGTTTTGTTTTCTGTTTTAAGAAGTTGAAAGCCCACGGTGGTAGTGTGTACTTGCGTTATAAGAACTAACAAAGCTGGGGCAAGAGGATGCAGAATTTGAGCCAGTGAAATAAAAAAAAAATACCTTGAGCGCTTATGATGCATGACTCATAGAAAACTGGTATGCATATAAACACTGGAAGATTCCTGATTAGTGTTCAAGCATCTTAACTGTTGCCTCTTGACAGTTTTCTATTTCCTCTGGCCTTCTAGTCTGTCGTCACTTCTCCAAATTCCTCCAACTCTACTGCCCACCTCTTAATTCAGGAACCTGACCCACTTTTCTAGGAAAAGTAAAAATTGTAAGGGAATCATCACAATGAAACTTCCATCTCTTTAAATAGCCCAAGGCTTCTGGAGATGCCTACACAAGGATTTCCCTCACTGCTCATCCCTTATGTCAAACCTGTAGTCTTTGTGAGGATCTTTACGTTGTTTCCCTGTATTCTTTCATATCAGTAATACCAAGTCCTTAAACACAAGAAAGGATCCTGAGTACAAAGATAAAAGACATCTGAAAAGTCATACCTAGTGCTTGCTTGAAACCCCTGCTCATCCCTGTACAGGCTAAAAACCTTCATTTGCTCTTCTTCCCCACTCCCCAGCCCAGCATGCAGGAAGAAAACTCACTAACATGTTTTCTCTCCATTCTCTGCACTTCCAGCTACCTGCCCACGAGTGCCCACCCAGGGGCTCAGCTACTTTACTTTATATAGACATAATCCCAGCCCCTAGCTCAAAGTATTCACCTCCAAAACCCATAAAATCCCCCTTGCTTTAGCCTGGGCCGGTATCATCCCTGACCTCCACCTGTGAGATCAGTGAACTCATCCAGAGAGATGCCTCTCAATAAACTAACTTTAAGACTTCTGATTCAATTTCAATTGGTTCATTTTGTAATTGGAGAAACCTATCACTTAGAGTAGGAACCTTGCTGTTTTTCAGGAATATAGGTTTTCCACCAACAAAACAGATTAGTAACTCATAGTTGTAAAGCCAGAATGACTCATCATGATCAATGTAACCCACGCCCCAAAGACTGTGTATATTGTATTAGTTCAAAAACACTATGCCTAAACTATGTACATTGCATTATTTCAAAAGTTTAGGGAGCTATCCAAGGAAAATGAATTAACAAATTTACATCACAAAGAAAGAGAATTCAGGGCTGGTGAGATAGCTCAGCGGGTAAGAGCACCCGACTGCTCTTCCGAAGGTGATGAGTTCAAATCCCAGCAACCACATGGTGGCTTACAACCACCTGTAATGAGATCTGATGCCCTCCTCTGGTGCGTCTGAAGTCAGCTATAGTGTACTTATGAATAATAATAAATGAAGCCTTGAACCGGAGAGAGCAGGGACTGAGCAAGTGGGACCGACCGGAGAGAGCGGGGCCGGCCAGAGCGAGCGAGGCAGACCAGAGCGAGCAGGGTTGACCGGAAGGAGGAAAAAAAAGTATAAAAAGAAAGAGAATTCAACATGACATATTCTAAAATCAAACAAATGATTCACTTTTAAATTCTACTCTTAAAATACAACCTAGTTTAGGGGAGGTGGGGCAAGGGTATGAGGAAGTGGCTGCAGAATGAACCCAGGCCCTTGCTAGGTAAAGGCACTGAGTCACATAAACCACCCCTCTCGTTTCCATCCTTTAAACTCTAGGAAGCTTATAATCTAGCACATTTCAGAATAACTACACAGCCCCTGTAGACAGCCATCAAGATTCAAAAACATTCCGAGTTGCCTCAGAACAACAGTTTTAAGTGACATTGGAGTGTTCTCATAGAACCCAGGATTCGCAGGATTGAGCAAGGCTTCTCAAAGAGGGTGATCTGTAAGTCCAGTCCAGAAGGAAGGAGAGGAGAGAGAGAGAGAGAGAGAGAGAGAGAGAGAGAGAGAGAGAGAGAGAGAGAAAATAAGGCACCAGTAAATAAGGCACTCACAAGGCTTCATCCAGACCAGGAGAAGCAGGAGCTCTTCAGCAACTGCTAATAACTGAATAGAGTGAAATGTAGGCCCAAAGAATGGGAGAGGAGAAATGAGCAGAAGGTCACAAACATAACCTGTGCACTGGCTCGCTCTCTCTCTCTCTCTCTCTCTCTCTCTCTCTCTATTTATTCAGCTTGATTTTTTGACAATTTAATATATGTATAAGAGACATTCCAATTATTTTAATCTCCCCTGTGTTACAGCTGTAAGGCAGAAAGAACTATATGCTGCAGAGCAAAGTTCACCAAAAAAACAAACAAACAAACAAACAAAACACAGAAGGAAGGGTGCTTGCCTCTGCTCTCAGGGAAGCAGCAGAGGACTGAGCAGAAGACAGTCATTATAGGGTCTCTGCTACTGGGCTTTTTTTTTCTCCTGTAGGCCTGGCCACTCTCCTGCCTAGAGGGTCTGGGAATTTTGGGAAGGTTACAACCCTTAGCAAAGTCTAGGAGGCAGGGTCTGGGCATTGAAGCTCCTCAGGGGCCAGCCACTCGTGCTCCTTGAGAGGGTCAGGCCTGGCCACCAGAGTAGTCTGGGTGTAAATCCTGGCAGCTGGAGGTCTCCAAGGGTGGGGCCTACACGAGGGACTCTCAGTGCTCAGTAAAGAAAAACTGACCCAAGATGGAGAGAATAGGCAATGTCCCCAACCTCTATCATCCCCCTCCCCACAAGTCTTCACATTAATTCATTGTTTTGTTGTTGTTAATGTCCAGGGTTTTTTGTTTTGTTTGGGGGGTTTGTTTGTTTGTTTGTTTTTTGAGATCCATTTTTGTCAGGACCAGCTGTGGATAGTTCTGTGGGCTTGACACTCTTCCCTGGAGCCTGATAGGCTTATCAATGGGTACACAACTGAAGACAATGACTGTCCCTCTCCCAGAGCTCATCTATAGCCAATAGTTTAACAGGAAGAGGTAGGGATCTGTGAGCCCCTACCCAATCCATAATTGATTGGTCTAATCTTATCTAGGCCCATTGTGCACAGCTGCAGTGAGGTCTAGACTGCATTGTCTGTGTCGTACCTAAAAGACAGTATTACTTGCATGGCCCTTCCCTTAGCTTCTGAGTATTACATTCTTCCTAGCCCCTGAGCCTTAGAGAGGATAATCTAAATGTCTAGATGAGAGCCACGAACTCAGCTATCACTTATTCTCAGCACCTTGAGCAAACGCACATGTCTCTGCATTCACCAGCCACCATTCATTGTTGTCTTAGTTAAGGGTTCTATTGCTGTGATAGAACACTATGACCAAAATCAACTTGGGAGGAAAGAGGTTTTTGCTGACATTTCCACATCACAGTTCATCATCGAAGGAAGCCAGGGCAGGAGCTCAAACAGGGAAGGTACCTGGATGCAGGAGCTGAAGCACAAGCTACAGAGGAAAGCTGCTGACTGGCTTGCTCCTTGTTGCTTACTCGGTCTGCTTTCTTATAGCATCCAGGACCAGCAGCTCAAGGGTGGTGCCACTCGAAATGGACTGGGCCTTGCTACATCAATCACTAATTAAGAAAATGGTCTTCAGGCTTGCCCACAGCCCCATTTTATGGAGGCACAACTGAAAAGGGAGGCTTCTCTGATTATGGCTGGGAGGTTTTTTTAGATTACATTTTAACTTACTTATGTGGTGGGTGGGAGGTACATGAGCTAGGGTAGCTGTGTGGGGATTAGAAGAGAATTTGTGCCTTTAATCCCAGCACTCAGGAGGCAGAGGCAGGTGGATCTCTGTGAGGTCAAGGCCACTTTGGTCTACATAGTGAGTTCCAGGACAGCCAGAGCTACAGAGTGAGACCTTGCCTTGAAAAATAAGAACATAAATAAATAAATAAATGGCAATTTGCAAGAATTGATTTTACCCTTTTACCATGCAGATCTGAAAAATGAAACTCAAATTGTCAAGGCAGGCACCTTCACCTACTCAGCCATCAAACTTTAACTTGTAATTTACAGTGATTTACTTACTTATTCCATAAGTATGATGGCCTACTACAAGCCTACTGCTCCTATACATTGAGGACCTTTCAGTATATAAAGAACAAAAGTCCTTGCCTTAAAGTTTACATAACACGCGCTATTAGCACGTATCTTCTGTGGCCAGTTATGCTATGCTAAGACTTAGGGGAGGAATCAGAGTACTGCAATTTCAACTGGGATGATTCAAGGTAGGAAGATAGCCTTGACATGGTGGACATGAGAGATCATATTATATTTAAAAACTCTGTAAGCCATTGTAAGATCATTGGCCTTTGAGATACTGAAAACCATTGGAAGATTTTGAGAAGAGGGGTGGAATGACATGGCACTCAGGCCACAGCGTACAGAACAGAATAAGTGGACAAGCACAGAAATGGGAGGAGTGATTAGGAGAACCAAGGGCATTTCCAGGAAGGACGGATACAGCAAAGAAAAGCCAAGGATGACACCAGGGAGGGCCCATGCAAATGAAAGAATGTGGTTATCGTTTTTCCAAGATCTGGAAGAGTTCAGGAGGAACAGGTTAGATGGGAGTGAAGACTAAGTCCAAGGCCTGGGCCAATGGATCTGCCAAGGGTACAGAGCTGTCCAAGAAGATGCAAAGAACGAGTCTAAAACACGAGGCTGGAGCCAAGGAGATGGCTCAACAAGTAAAGGTGCTTGCCAGGCAAAGCTGACAACTTGAATTCAATCTCCAGAACCCATATAAAGGTAGAAAGGAACTCCATAAACTTACCCTCTGACTTCCACATGTGCACATACACATGCACACCCATGCACACATAGTATACACACACAATAATAAATAAAATGGAAAAGATAAGACAGTACAGTGTGCTACAAGCTGGGTAAAAAAGTGAAAAAAAGAAAAAAAATGTGGGAGTTCAGAGCCTGAGTGGATGCTGAGGCAGGAGGATCATCTTGAGTTCAGGACCAGACTGGGATGCAGTATGAGAACATGGTGGGGGGTGGGGTAGGGTGAGCACAGAGTAGGGTGGAGTCACTTGTAATGCCAGCACTTGGGAGATAAAAGCAGAAAGATCATCATCATGTAGATAGTGTTAGTTTAATGCTTGTCTGTACCACAGGCGATCTAGTCTCAAAGGGGCGGGGCAGGGATACTAGGGCTGAGAGATGGCTCATTGATTAAGAGCATTTACTGATCTTCTCGTGGACTAGTTCAATTCCCAGCACTCACATGACTGATAACTGCTGGTAACTCCAGCTCCAGGGGATCTGATGTCCTCTTCTGAGCTTCACAGGCATACACACAAGAAGTTTACAGTCATCAAAATATATACATGTTAATAAAATCATAAAAGACAAACTTTTGAAAAAGACAGTATAAGTAGTTTTTAACATCAGCTATCAAAAGATGTGCCAGGTGGTGGTGGTGTCAGTGGTGCACGCCTTTTTCCCAGCATTCTGGAAGCAGAGGCACTTGGATCTCTATGAGTTTGAGGCCAGCCTGGTGTACAGAATGAGTTCTGGGACAGCCAGGGCTACACAGAGAAACTCTGCTTAGAAGAAACAAACAAACAAACAAAATGCAATGACTATTGCAATGTTAACTAAATATTCTTACTTTGAAACATTAACATAGACAATACCTTCTACTAATGGAAATATTTAAAAGTTATGAGCCCTAGGGAGTTAGAAGCAAAAGGATCAGGAATTCAAGGTCATCCTCAGCTAAACAGCCAGTTCAAGCTAGCCTGAGCTACATGTGACCATGTCTCAAAAGCCAAAACTCCGACAGAGAGATGGCTCAGCAGATAAAAGTGCTTACCACTGAGCCTGATGACCGGAATTCATTCCCTGGGGTCTACTTGGTAGAGAGAAACTCCAGCAAGTTGTACACACACACACACACACACACACACACACACACACACACACACACTGAATAAATAAAATAAAAATAAAAGGAATGAACTTCTAAAGTAAATTCTTATTTTGTGTGTGTGTTTCTTTATGCACCAATGAGAATTACAATGTGCTTCGGAAGCCTCAAAATTCCAGAGGTGTTTAGGAGATTAACAGAGGGCTAAGTACAAATGGGACAGAATGGACCCTTGGAGAGTCCACTAGACAGAGCACATCAAGGAGACACTGAAACTAGTTGAGATAAGAGCAAAGGGGAGGGGAAGTACACTGTGTGCAAGAGCATAGAAAAATGCTGTAATTGGGAACCGTCCAATATCAGTTTAAAAAATAAATGTTTCCATTTGAAGGGAATGTATCTACTGTGAAGGACAGCATGCACAATATGCCCCTTGTAAATGAAAATATTGAGAAGAACTAACTACCGCTTTAATACTGCTTCTGAAGTAATGGAAAGTCATCCTGTACTTTAGAAGTCTGACACAAGCCATGTACTTACGAATACTGCATTTCAGATGTGGAAGAAACACAGACACACACACACACACAGACACACACATACACACACACACACACGCATGCATATACACATGCACACATACTCTCGTGTGCACACAAAATCGCAGAGTTGAGCTGAGAAGTAGAAATGAAGAGTTGCTATGTAATGTTGCACAGTATAGTGAAAAGGGCTCCAGTAATTTCTTTGAAATGTAAGAGTTTAGGGACTGTGGTTAAAAGTACAAATAAGATTGAGTGCAGGTTCGTGGGTTGTTTATTGGTCCTAAAACAAAATCGTTTTGTTTTGTTTTTTCTTTTGAAACAGGATCTCACTATATAGTTCTGGCTAGCCTGGATTCACTATGTTAACAAGTTAGCTTTGAATTTAAAGACCAGCTTCTGCCTTTTAAGTTAAAGGTTTATTTTCATTGGGGCTGGAAAGATGGTTTAGTGGTTAAGAACACTTATTGCTCTTGCAGAAGACTTGAATCTAGTTCCAAACACCCACATTGGGCAGCTTACAACCTCCTATAACTACAGTTCCTGGCAATCTTTCGTCCTCTTCTAGCGTCTGATGGCATTGCATGTATATGGTGCACAGACAAGCAGGTACACACACATATAAATTTAAAAATAAATTATGGGGGCTGGTGAGATGGCTCAGCAGGTTAGAGCACCCGACTGCTCTTCTGAAGGTGATGAGTTCAAATCCCAGCAACCACATGGTGGCTTACAACCACCCGTAACAAGATCTGACGCCCTCCTCTGGTGCGTCTGAAGTCAGCTACAGCGTACTTATGAAGAATAATAAGAAATGAATCCTTGGACCGGAGAGACCAACCGGAGCAAGCCAGGCTGTACGGAGCGAGCAGAACCGAACGGGGATGGCCGGAGCAAGCGGGGACGCTGGAGCAAGCAGGGCCGGAGTGAGTGGGGCCGAACAGGGACGGCCGGAACGAGCGGGGCCAAACCGGAGCAAGCGGAGCCGATCGGAGCGAGCAGGGCTGGCTGGAACAAGTGGGGGCCGTACTGGGGGCGGCCGGGAGCGAGTGGGGCTGGCTGGAGCGAGCTGGGTCGAGCAGAGCGAGCGGGGTTGACCGGAACAAGGGAAAAAATGACAAAAGAATTGCAATCTTAAAAAAATAAATAAATAAAATAAATTATTATTTTATTCCCTCTGTGTGTGTGTGTGTGTGTGTGTGTGTGTGTGTGTGTGTGTGTGTGTCCACAGAGGCCAGAAGAGGGCATTGGATTCCCTAGAGCTGAAAATACAGGTGGTTTTGAGTTGCCCAAAGTGGGTTCTGGTGCTCTGAAAGAGCAGCAAGTGCTCTTTTTTTTCCAATATTTTTAAAAAATTCATTCTACATCCTGATTATAACCTCCCCCTTCCCTCCTCCCAATCCCACCGTTACAAATCCTTCCCAATATTACCCCCTTTTCTTCTCCTCAAAGAAGCGGAAGCCCCCTTAGTTACCATCCACCCTGGAACATTTAGTCCCAGCAGGACTAAGCACCTCCTCACCCACTAAGGCCCAACCCGGTAGTCCAGGTAGGAAAAGGGGATCCATTCACAGGCTTCAGCATCATAGACAGCTCCCTTTCCAGCTGTCAGGAGACTCATGTAAAGATTAAGCTACACATCTGCTATAAATGTGGAGAGGGCTTAGGTCCAGCCCCTGAATTCTCTTTGGTTGGTGGTTTAATGTCTGTGAGCCCCCATTGGCCCAGTGTCAAGGGTTAGGTCTGTCATATGGGGTGGGTCTCAAGTTGGGGCAGTCATTGGTCAGCTATTCCTTCAGTCTCTGCTCCATCTTTATGCCTGTGCATCTTGTAGGCAGGACAAATTTTGGTTTGAAAGTATTGTCGGTGGGTTGATGTCCCCCTCCCTCCACTGGAAGTCCCACCTGGGTGTGGAAGGTGGACACTTCTGTCTCCATATCCCCTACCGGTAGGAGTCTCAGCTAGAGTCACCCCCATAGGCTCCCTGGAGCATGGACCATCTCAGGCCTCCAGCTAGTCTCAGATATGCTCCCCACCGATTTCCATTCTCACTTCCAGCCCTCTCCCACCTCTCCCCACATCTGATCCCCATCTCTGTTCCCTTCTTCACCACTGTTGTAGTAATCATTTAATCTCGGTCAGGAGTTTCTACCCTGCCTCTGATTATTTATTTCCCAGATAAAAGACACAAAACTTTTATATTTATAATAAGTCTTAACAGCAGTAGAGTTGGGCAGATATCTACCCTCTCAGCTATTATATCTACTTCCCTGCCAATAACCCCAAGTTATGACTTGCCATGTTCCATCTGGGCTGCTCTTACTACCGTTGGCAGCCCTCATGGCCATGTTTTCATGATTCATCTACCCCATGGAGTCTTCTCTCTCCACCTTCTCTTTCTTCCCTCGTGTTGTCCTGCCTCAGACCCCAAGCCTAGAAACCAAACTAGAATCCTAGGCATGGTTGAAGCAAACCCCAGAAGGGATTGGAAGTCCCAATATTATTAGATTACAATTTCTCCACATTGATCTACAGATTCAAAACAATCTTAACCAGGTTGAGGGTATGTAGTGTAGTGGTACAGTACACATAAATACATGGTCCAGTGAATGCTTAGCTATATACAAAGCCCTAGGTTAGGTCACTATCACAGGGAAAGAGGGGAAGAGCGAATGGAGAGGAAGAGGTTAGGCAAGCTGCATGAGAGAGCACGTACTTGTAATCCCAGCCCTAGAGAGACTGAGGTAGAGGGTCATGAGTCCCAAGGCCACGTTTGACTAAACAACAAGTTCCAGGCCATTCTGGACAGCGTGACAAAGCCTGTCTCAAAACAAACAAACAAACAAACAAAAAAACCAAAAAAAAACAAAAAAAAACAAAGAGAGAGAGAAAGAAAGGAAGGAAGAGAGAGACACAGAGACAGAGAGAGAGAAAGGGAGGGAGGCAGGGAGGGAGGGAGGGAGGGAGGGAGGGAGGAAGGAAGGAAGGAAGGAAGGAAGGAAGGAAGGAAGGAAGGAAGGAAGGAAGGAAGCCCTGTAAGGATGGGTATAGAGTTCCTGTTTTGTAAGCAGAAAAGAGTCTGGCAATCAGTTGCACCACAATGTGCAGATAGTTAGCACTACAATAGTACACATTTACTCAGACGTATCTTCTCTCTCACAGGGTGATTCTAGAAGATGTGGATGATTTTTTTAATGTAGTACCAGAGATCAAACCTTCAACCTTGGGTATATTAGACAAGCATCCTACCAAGGCCTCAGGTCAAGACAGTGTGTCTCATCATGGAGCCTTGACTGAGTGGAACTCAGAGAGAAATGCCTGCTTCTACCTATCAAGTGATGGGATTATAGACTTCTGTCATCAAACCTGGCTGTTTGGTGTTCTTATTGTTGATAGGGGTATTAGGGCCCTTAGCCAGGAGTGTCCCCTGCTGCTGGGTCAGATTATCAGTCATAACTGTTGCCACTGCCAGTTGGGGTCAGTCCTTGCCAGGGGCCCCTTATATCCCACACTGTTGTCGACACAACTTTTTTAAAATAAGATTTATTTACTTGTTTGTTTATTTGTTTATTTTTATGTATATGAGTACAGTGTAGCTGTATAGATGGTTGTGAGCCATCATGTAGTTTCTGGGAATTGAACTCAGGACCACATTCTGGCCCCACTTGCTCCAGCCCAAAGATTTATTTATTATTATATGTAAGTACACTGTAGCTATCTTCAGACACCCCAGAAGAGGGTGTGAGATCTCATTATGAATGGTTGTGAGCTACCATGTGGTTGCTGGAATTTGAACTCAGAACCTTTGGAAGAGCAGTCAGTGCTCTAACTGCTGAGCCATCTCTCCAGCCCAACACAACTTTTTTAAAAAGCAGGAAATTTTTCATGGAAATTGATAAGTTGGTCCTAAAATTGATGTGGAAATGCAAAGGCCTCGGAATAGCCAAAACAAATTTGAAAAAGAGCATAGTTAGCCAGTGATAGTCATGTACAACCTTTGATCACAGCACTTGGAAGGCAGAGTCAGGTGCATCTCCATGAGTTCAAGGCCAGCCTGGTCTACAAAGTGAGTTCCAGGACAGCCAGGGGGTGCACAGAGAAACCCTGTCTTAAAAAAATATAATAGAAAAGTTAAAATCACCTGTAATCCCAGCACTTGGGAGACCAAGGCTGGGAGATTGTAATGAGTTTCAGGCTGGATGGACTCGTGTGAGACTATGTCTCAAAACAAACAAATGTGCACCTGGGTACAGTAGGCAGCATGCTTACCCAGCATGTATGATGCCCTCAATTCAAACCCCAGCACCTAATAAACCAGGCATGGTGGTACACATCTGTAACCCCTGAATTCCAGAGGTGTAGGTAGGATTGAGGAGTTCAAGATCAACTTTGGCTACATAGGGAGTTCACGATCCACCTAAATATACGAGACTCTCCTTCAAAAACAAAACTGTGTGTATGCATGTGTAAGAAAACTACAAAGCCAGGCGTGGTGGCGCAGGCCTTAAATCCCAGCACTCGGGAGGCAGGGGCAGGCAGATTTCTGAGTTCGAGGCCAGCCTGGTCTACAAAGTGAGCTTCAGGACAGCCAGGGAAAGAAGGAAACTACAAAACCCAATCCATATAAGGATAGACATACATAACAACAGAACTGAATTCAAAGTCCACAAATGTATGTTTTTGTTTGGTAATCCTGGCTGATCTCACACTTTTCAAGCACCGGGACTACAGGCATTGGCCACCATGGCCAGCTGTGTTTATTTGTTTGTTTGTTTGTTGTAGTCACTTTGATTTGGTTTGGTTCCTTTTTTCAAGACAGGGTTTCTTTACGTAGCCTTGGCTGTACTACAATGAGGTCTGTAGACTAGGCTGGTCTTAAACTCTTAGAACACTCCCCTAGCCCCCCACCCCCACCCCCGTCTCTGCCTCCTAAGTGCTGGGATTAAAGGCACATATAACCTTTGCCCAGCCTGTTGTATTAGATTTTATTATCATTACTTTTTGTGGCACTAGGAATGGCTTTGTACATGTGGGCAACCTGAGCTATACTCCCAGCTTTCCATCATTTTTAAAGTAAGTACTAAGGCAATTCAATAAAAAAAAGCTAGTCTTGGGGCTGGTGAGATGGCTCAGCGCGTTAGAGCACCCGACTGCTCTTCTGAAGGTGATGAGTTCAAATCCCAGCAACCACATGGTGGCTTACAACCACCCGTAATGAGATCTGACGCCCTCCTCTGGTGTGTCTGAAGTCAGCTACAGCGTACTGATGAAGAATAATAAGAAATGAATCCTTGGACCGGAGAGACCAACTGGAGCGAGCGAGGCTGTCCAGAGTGAGTGGAGCCGAACGGGGACGGCCGGAGCAAGCGGGGACAGCCAGAGCTAGCGGGCCGGAGCAAGTGGGGCCAAACGGGGATGGCCGGAACGAGCGGGGCCAACTGGAGCAAGCGAAGCTGACCGGAGCGAGCGGGCCGACTGGAGCGAGCGGGGCCGGCTGGAACAAGCAGGGGGGGGCGTACGGGGGCGGCTGGGAGCAAGTGGGGCTGGCCTGAGCCAGCGGAGCCAGCGGGAGCGAGCGGGGTCGAGCAGAGCGAGGGGGCGGTTGACCAGAACAAGGGGAAAAAAAAAGCTAGTCTTTACAAGAAATATCAAGACAACTGAATGTCTGTCTACACACAAAAAGGTAGGTTTCAACCTTCCTCTCCAGCCATATACAAGAACAAACTCACAAATCTCATGTTCCCTTTCATATTGCAGATCCTAGCTTTTAAAAATATACATTGTAAAAAAAATATCATGGGAGGCAGAGGGAGAGAGGCACCTGGATGGGAGAGAAGAGGGGGAGGGGAAGGGGGGACAGGATCAGGTAATGGGAGAGACAGAAGAGAAGCCCAGAAGAATGTATAGAAATAGGCCACTGCTGGAGGGGACCCTCTAGAAAGTCCCAGAGACCTGAGATGTGAGAGACACCCAGGACTCAATGGGGGTGACCTTAACTGAAATGCTCAGGGAGATGGAACCTGAAGAGACCACCACCAGTAGATAGGGCACCCAGTGGAGGGTTGGGGACATCAAACTATCTATAAAAATTTTGACCCAGAATTGATCCTGTCTAAAAGAAGTACAGGTACAGAGAAACCCTGTCTCAAAAAACCAAAAAATAAAATAAAATAAAATAAAAATAAAAGAAGTACAGGGACAAAAATGGAGCAGAGACTGAAGGAAAGGCCATCCAGTGACTGTTTTAAATTAACACCTGCCCAAATTGGGATCCATCCCATGGGCAGGCACCAAACCGTGACACTAGTACTGATGCCATGCTGTGCTTGCAGACAGGAGCCTAGCATGGCTGTCCTCTGACAGGCTCTACCAGCAGCTGACTGAGACAGATGGAGATAGTCACAGCCAAACATTGGACGTTGGATGGAAGTGAGGAACCGCTATGAATGAGTCAGAGGAGGAGTTGAAGCAGCTGAAGGGGACGGCAGCCCCACAGGAAGACCAAGAGTCTCCACTAACCCAGAACCCTGGTAGCTCCCAGAGACTAAGCCACCAACCAAAGAGCATACACTGGCTCGTCTGAGGCCTCTGGCACATATGTAGCAGAGGATAGACTGTCTTGTCTGGCCTCAGTGGGAAAGCATGTGCCTAATCCTGTAAAGACTTGATGCCCCAGAGAAGGGCGGTGGTCAGGGGGTACACCCTCTCAGAGGAGAAGGGGAGGGGGAGTTGGGTCAGGAACTCTGCGACAGAGGGACCAGGAAGGGGGGGGGGGGGACAACATTTGAGATATAAGTAAAATAATTTTTAAAAACTATCACACCATGTAACCAAAAATGTCAGTTTTGAATGCTAAATTCACCAGGTAGGAAGATATTCATTCATGAATATATTCTTTTTGTTTTCATCTATGGGGTGATTCACATATACAATGATACTTCAATAATTATGGAAGAATGTGGAATTAAATTGGGAAGGTATAATATGCCAAAATCTAGCTGTGTTAATAACTAAGGAGGAGACATGACAGAATGAACCATGAATGGGGGTGGGGGAGTTTCAGGAAGAGTTCACAGGGGCAAACCCACTGCCACATGTTTTATCACAACTGAAGATGGGAATATAAAAAAGGGTGACATGAGTCTCTTGGAGATGTTCGAAAAAACCTCCAGTCTGTATCCAGACACTATTGCCTTCATAGCATCTCCCTCAACCAGACTGATCTCCACCCTAGTGCCTGCTCCCATCAGGCAACAAGGTGCTTTGTGAAGTCAAAGCAGCTCCTCTGCTACTATTAGCTGAGAAGGACCTTGCTGACCAATCACGATTCAGGGGTGTGGCCTCCCTTTGTTCAGAGTGGGTTTATAAGACTGTGCCTCTGAGCGCTCTGGACCAAATCACCACAAGGCATCAGGATGGGAAATGCTACTATGAAGACCCACTATGTGACACCTGATGTTGAGCCATCAACCTCTACTTCCGAACCCCAAACGGTAAAGACTTGCCTAACACCGGATGTTGAACCATCAACTTCAACTGCTGAACCCAAAACAGTGAAGATTTGCCATCCTCTGTCCTGTACCAAATGTAGCCAAAAGATAAGAAAGCCCAAGGTAAGCACAGTCCTTTCTGCTGTGATGTCCCCTCCCCCAGCACTCATAACCGTTGCTCTGCCTGGCATTTACTCCCTTCTCAACCCATAGCCCTTCTACAATCCCCTTCACGTATTCCAGCTTTTCGAAGACTCATATACCCTTATCACCTTACTCTGTTGAATTTCCAGGTGCAGAAACCTAAGAAGAGCAAAAAAACACCACCACGCAAGCCTAAAAGACAGACTTCCAGGAAATCTACACCACCTGAAAAAAGAACCAATAAAGGCAAGGGGAAACAACTATTCCGTCACTACCTGTTGAAAGAGCTGTCAACGGGTACTGGGAAGAAGCCCATACATCGCATGAGGGAGAGCTCCAGGACTTCAAAAAGTGATTAAGAATGCCAATAGATTGAGCATGGAAATCTGTGAAAAGGATTGGCAGCTGAGCAATGCCAAACTGTGTAGTCTGAAAATACAAGTACTACACAGTGCTTTTAAGTCTAGTGAAAATAAAATCAATCTGATATGAAAACTATCTGTCTCTGAGAATCTCTGAAGGAGCAAAGAAGGAAAGGATGGGAGGGGAAAGGGGGCTGTGGAAGAAGGAGGGGGTGGGAGGGAAGAAGGAAGAAACACGGGTATACAAGAAACAGGAAGTAATGGCTCCTATAAGGGACAAGAAAATCTAACGTCCAGCAGACAATGAGGGATTATGATTGAGCTAGCATGAAGTACTGAAGACAGGTCTTCTCCTGATGCTTTATCTCACAGGCCAAGGATGAAAAGGGACATTTCTTGGGTGGGGAGGTTGTATGTATGGGAATATGCAGGTGCATATGCCCATGTCCATTCATGAATAGGTCAGAGCCAATTCAGACAGGCAATCTCTGGAATTCACCTGCCCCACAATACAATGCTAGATTACTGTGATCTGCTTGTGGGTGGTGGGGATTTAAATTCAGGTCCTTATGTGTGTAGAGCAAATGTAGAGCCATTTTCCCAGCCCTCAGGGTTGAGTGTTTCTATGCGTGTTCTGGCAGGGTGCAGGGATACTGCTTCATGAAATGGACTGTAGAGACTACAGAATGAAAGATATGGGGTCATCAGTATCATCCCAACAAATAGCACATCACTTATAGGACACCTAGTGGTGTTTCTTATACCCTACCTTATATTAAGCAATTTAAAGACCTTCAGAGCCGGGCGTGGTGGCACACGCCTTTAATCCCAGCTCTTGGGAGGCAGAGGCAGGCAGATTTCTGAATTCGAGGCCAGCCTGATCTACAAAGTGAGTTCCAGGACAGCTAGGGCTATACAGAGAAACCCTGTCTCAAAAAAACCAAAAAAAAAAAAACCAAAAAAAAAAAAAAAAAGACCTTCAGAGTGGCCAAACACCCTAATAAAACATATCAGTAGAAGCTCAGGATGTAGCTTGCCTAGCATGCATGAAACCCTAGGATTGAACCCCAGCACTGCATAAACTGATTGCATGTCTAGTATCCCAGAAACACACTTGGAAAGTAGAGTCAGTGGGACCAAAGCAAGTTCCAGGCCAGACTGGAAACATGAGAACCTGTCTAAATAAAGTCCTTAATAGCTCCCTAACAAAAATAATAGTGTTTAAAGCCAAAAAAAAAATGTGGAGCTGATAGCTTAATTCTTACAAAACTTTGGACTTTGGAGGTGGAGTTAGGTTATGGATTGGTCTGCCTGCAATCCTTTCAATAAAGCAAGGAGCCATGATCTACACTCTATAGGGAACTTTAAAATATTATACCTGCCCTTTCAAATGTCTTCACCCTTTATTATTATTTTTTTCATCTCTGGAGGTAGTGTCATTTTAGAAAAAGAAAACAACAAAATGTGTACTATTTGATGCATTTTGTCACATGTAGATACTGAGGAAAACATTACCAAAAGAATAAGAGTGAACATTTTCTTTCAAGAGATAAGAGTTCAATTTTAGCAAAATACTTAAATAAATCATGGAACTTGTCAATAATGTATTCTATCCACACTTTAACTGATTTGGGCCAAAGTATGAATTAGTTGCATATAAAGTTACAAAATGAGAGAATGTAAAAAAAACTAAATTGCTCACTTTTTTGGCCTTTTTTGTTATTTTCTTTATTTACATTTCAAATGCTATCCTGAAAGTTCCCTATACCCCCCGCGCTCCCCCCCCTGCCCTGCTCCCCTACTCACCCACTCCCACTTCTTGGCCCTGGCATTCCCCTATTCTGAGGCATATAAACATTGCTAGACCAAGGGGCCTTTCTTTGCCAATAATGGCCAACTAGGCCATCTTCTAATACATATGCAGCTAGAGACACGAGATCTGGGGTGCTGGTTAGTTCATATTGTTGTTCCACCTATAGGGTTGCAGACCCCTTCAGCTCCTTGGGTTCTTTCTCTAGCTCCTCCAAGAGATGACTGTGAGCATCCACTTCTGTATTTGCCAGGTACTGGCATAGGCTCACAAGAGAGAGCTCTATCAGTCCTTTCAGCAAAATCTTGCTGGCATATGCAATAGTGTCTGGGTTTAGAAGCTGATTATGGGATGGATCCCCGGGTGGGGTAGTCTCTGATGGTCCATCCTTTCATTTTAGCTTCAAACTTTGTCTCTGCAACTCCTTCCATGGGTATTTTGTTCCCTATTCTAAGGAGGGATGAAGTATCCACACTTTGGTCTTCATTCTTCTTGATTTTCTTGTGTTTTGCAGATTGAATCTTGGGTATTCTAGGTTTCTGGGCTAATATCCACTTATCAGTGAGTGCATATCAAGTGACTTCTTTTGTGATTGGGCTACCTCACTGATGATATCCTCTAGATACATCCATTTGCCCAAGAATTTCATCAATTCGTTGTTTTTAATAGCTGAGTAGTACTCCATTGTGTAAATATACCACATTTTCTGTATCCATTCCTCTGTTGAGAGACATCTGGGTTCTTTCCAGCTTCTGGCTATTATAAATAAAGCTGCTATGAACATAGTGGAGCATGTGTCCTTATTACCAATTGGAACATCTTCTGGGTATATGCCCAGGAGAGGTATTGCTGGATCTTTCAGTAGTTCTATGTCCAATTTTCTGAGGAACCTCCAGACTGACTTCCAGAGTGGTTGTACCAGTTTGCAATCCCACCAACAATGGAGGAGTGTTACTCTTTCTCCACATCCTCGTCAGCATCTGCTGTCACCTGAATTTTTTTTTTTTTTTTTTTTTTTTTGGTTTTTCGAGACAGGGTTTCTCTATGTAGCCTTGGCTGTCCTGGAACTCACTTTGTAGACCAGGCTGGCCTCGAACTCAGAAATCCGCCTGCCTCTGCCTCCCAAGTGCTGGGATTAAAGGCGTGCGCCACCACGCCCGGCTGAATTTTTTATCTTAGCCATTCTGACTGGTGTGAGGTGGAATCTCAGGGTTGTTTTGATTTGCATTTCCCTGATGATTAAGGATGTTGAACATTTTTTTCAGGTGCTTCTCAGCCCTTTGGTATTTCTCACTTGATAATTCTTTGTTTAGCTCTGTACCCCATTTTTAATGGGGTTATTAAGAAAAAAAAATCCATCAGAGTCCCTCTTACTATCCATTACAAGCACAGTTACCCCATTCTGCACTCCTGGGATTTAGGGACTCTCCTGTTTCTGCAGCTGTGGTGAGCCTCCCCTTGAGATGGATCCCAATTTGAGTCTGTCACTGGCCTCTCACTCAGTCTCTTCTCCATTTTTGTCCCTGCACTTCTTTTAGACAGGAACAATACTGGGTCAGAAATTTTGACAGTTGGAGGGTAACCCTCTCCCTCCAGTTGGGACCATGTCTATCTACTGGAGGTGGTCTCTTCGGGTTCCCTCTCCCTTCTGTTGAGCATTTCAGCTAAGGTCACACACACCAACCCCCACCCCGCACTGAGTCCTGAAAGTCTCTCATATCCTAGGTTTCTTTATTTACATTAGTCTCTCATATCCTAGGTTTCTTCATTTACATTAGTCTCTCATATCCTAGGTTTCTTTATTTACATTTCAAATGCTATCCTCACCTAGGTCTCATATCCTAGACTTTCTAGAGGGTCCCCCACTCCTCAAACCCCAGAATCTGCATATTTCCATTCATTCTCCTGGCTCTCTGGGCTTCTCTTTGGTCCCTCCCCCCCATACCTGATTCTGCCCCTTGTTTCCCCTTCCTCTCACCTCTCCCACTCAGGTCCTTCCCTCCTTCTGCCTCCCATAATTATTTTGTCTCCCCTTTTAAGTGGGATTGAATTATCCTCACTTGGGCCTTCCTTCTTGTTAAACTTCTTATAGTCTGTGGGGTGTATCCTGGGTATTCTGTATTTTGGGGCTAATATCCACTTCTCTGTGAGTATATACCATGCATGACCTTTTGGATCTGGGTTACCTCACTTAGGATGATGATGTTTTCTAGTTCCATCCATTTACCTGCAAAATTCACGATGTCCTCTGTGGGGAGCAGGCGTGGCCACATGGGCCAAAGATGGCACCTGGCTCTGTGCTAAAGCCCCGTGACCTCACTTGTTTACCTCAGTCTCAATCATGCAAACATGTACCTCATTGGAGAGGTTAGTGCAACATCTTGAGAGACCATTCTATCAACCAATCCTGCACGCTGCCTTGGATGTGTGTGTCTATGATTGAGTGGTGTGAGGTGTCCTGAGTGAATGGAAGAGGATAAATGTGGATAGTCCCAGAGAGGATTGATGACTGACTGAAGCTGGGGAAGCTGCGAGAAACCTCCTAATAAAGAGAAGCTGCTGCAGCTGCTCTGAACCTGCTTTTGGAGTTGGTGTTGTTTATTCCCACTCTCTGCTGGTCAGAGATTGGGGCTGCAACAGTCCTCATTTTAATAGCTGAAAAATATTCCATCGTGTAAATGAACCACATTTTCTGTATCTATTCTTCAGTTAAGGGACATCTGGATTATTTCCAGCTTCTGGATATTACTAATAAGGCTGCTATGAACATAGTGGAGCATGTGTCCTTGTTATATGTTGGAGCATCTTTTGCGTACATGCCCAGGAGTGATATAGCTGGGTCTTCAGATAGAACTATTTCCAATTTCCTGAGGAACCGCCAGACTGATTTCCAGAGTGGTTGTACCAGATTGCAATCCCACCAGCAATGGAGGAGTGTTCCTCTTTCTCCACATCCTCACCAGCATCTGCTGTCACCTGAGCATTTGATCTTAGCCATTCTGACTGGTGTGAGGTGGAATCTCAGGGTTGTTTTGATTTGCATTTCCCTGATGATTAAGGATGTTGGACATTTCTTTTTTTTTTTAAGATTTATTTATTTATTATATGTAAGTACACTGTAGCTGTCTTCAGACACTCCAGAAGAGGGCATCAGATTTCGTATGGATGGTTGTGAGCCACCATGTGGTTGCTGGGATTTGAACTTGGGACCTTCGGAAGAGCAGTTGGCGCTCTTAACCACTGAGCCATCTCGCCAGACCCTGGACATTTCTTTAAGTGCTTCTCAGCCATTTGAGATTCCTTTGTTGAGAATTCTCTGTTTAGCTCTGTACCTCGTTTTTTAATTGGATTATTTGGTGTTTTGTTGGTGGTGGTGGTGGTTTTGGTTTTTTTTTTTTTTTTTTTTTTTTTGAGTCTGACTTTTTGAATTCTTTATATAACTTGGATATTATCCTTCTGTCAGATATAGGGTTAGTGAAGATATTTTCTCAATCTGTAGGCTGCTGTTTTATCCTATTTACAGTGTCTTTTCCCTTACAAAAGCTTTTTATGGAGGCTGGAGAGATGGCTCAGCCATTCAGAGCACTGAATGCTCTTCCAAAGGTCCTGAGTTCAAATTCCAGCAACCACATAGTGGCTCACAACCACCCATAATGAGATCTGACTCCCTCTTCTGGTTCGTCTGAAGTCAGCTACAGTGTACTTGTGTATAATAATAAATAAATCTAGAGCCGGGCGTGGTGGCGCACAACTTTAATCCCAGCACTCGGGAGGCAGAAACAGAGGCAGGTGGATTTCTGAGTTCGAGGCCAGCCTGGTCTACAAAGTGAGTTCCAGGACAGCCAGGGCTACACAGAAAAACCCTGTCTCGAAAAACCCAAAATAATAATAATAATAATAATAATAAATAAATCTAAAAAAAAAGCTTTTTTTTCATGAGGTCCCATTTATCAAGTGTTGATCTTAGTTCCTGTGTGATTGGTATTCTGTTCAGGAAACGTCCCCCTGTGTCAATGTGTTCGAGGCTCTTT
The DNA here is from genome assembly GCA_902729485.2 of Mus minutoides. Classification (NCBI taxonomy): domain Eukaryota; kingdom Metazoa; phylum Chordata; class Mammalia; order Rodentia; family Muridae; genus Mus; species Mus minutoides. Next base: position 458,328 of record LR753371.1, read on the forward strand.
TCCCTCTTTCTCTTCTATTAGATTCAATGTATCTCATTATATGTTGAGGTCCTTGTTCCACTTGGACTTGTTCAGGGTGATAAATATGGATTTATTTTCATTCTTCTACATGTAAACCACCAGTTAGACCAGCACCATTTATTGAAGGTTTTCTTTTCCCCACCATTCATTCTCCTGGCCCTCTGGGCTTCTCTCCTGTTCCCCCCCCCCAATACCTGATTCTGCCCCCTGCTTCCCTACCCTCTCATCTCTCCTACCCAGGTCCCTCCCTCCTTCTGCCTCCCATAATTATTTTGTTCCCCCTTTTAAGTGGGATGTATGGTTTTGGCTTCTTTGTTAATCCTCCCTTCTAACTCACACACCAGAGGCAATGGAAAAAGAAAAGTTATTAAAATATGGGGGAAGTGGACCTGTTTAGAAATTGTCCTTTGGAGCAAATCCAATCTGTGTTGTCAGGAAATTAGCAGTTCAGTTTACAGGATTCAGCAGCGGCAGCTTGATCCACTTGCAAATACTTCACGAATACAACAGCAGTCTAATTTAGTAGTGTTGGGATAGCAAACACGAGTCAGCAGTAGTGGCATGACCCAACAGAAAGAGCCAGCCAGGCCTCAGCCAAATGAGTATAAGTCAGCAGGAGCAACTAGGACCAGCAGAGATGCCAGAGGTTCTCTGTTGTGCCTCTCAATGAAGTGACGATCAGCAAAAACCAAGAAGCACTGCAAAGCTAGCTATGCAAGCAAGCTCTGTCACTGTTGAGTGCTATTTATACTCCTTCCAAACATCACGTGCCTTCCATGGGTCTTGCCTTACCATGTGTTTTGTCTCAGCACGTGAGTCTGTTCTAGCAAAACTCCATATGAGTCTGTATCAGCTGACATCACTCTGCCAATCAGCCTGAGTCTTCAGAAGAAATAAGAAGCAACCAGAACACCACCAGAAGTTTTTTGGTGTTTCTCTCTATGGAGTCAGACAAACAGAGCTCAGCTAGGCAATGTAAGGCAGACCAATACATGTGTTTAGTTATTAAAGAATCCTTCATCATGTGTTTGCAAAACATCCTTTTCACCTGTGTCTGCTTCAGCAAAACACTCTTTGACATGACTGACTTTCCAAAGAAACCAAAAGTTTCCACTTCAATTACCCACACATGGTTCACTGACAGACATGCAGGCAAAACATTCATACACATAAAATGAAAACATAATTCTCTAAAATTCTTTTTTAAAAAGAATTATGAGCTGGGTAGTAGTAGCAATTGCCTTTAATCCTGACACTCTGGAGGAAGAGGCAGGAGGAACTCGGTGAGTTTTAGGTCAGCCTGATCTACAAAGTAAGTTCCAAGACAGTCAGAGCTATACAGAGAAACCCTGTTTTGTGTCGTGCACCTCTTGCCCAGCAAGAAGGACACAACCCCCAAGCTCTTCCTTTAACAGTTTATTCAGGAAACCTTTGAATATATTTCTTCTGACTAGTCTACCCTAAATGCCCCTGGCTAATTCTGACTCCCTTACTCTGACTAACTCTAACTGACCCTGTCTAACTCTAACCTAACTCTACCTAACTCACCCTGACTCCCTCACCCTGACTCCCTGGCCCTCACTGACTGACTCTGACTAACTGACTTTGACCAACTGACTCTCACTAATAGAACACGGGGAAAGCCAGCCCATAGGCTAAACAGTCCTAGGCCAACCAATCCCAGTAAGCCATGTGGTGACAGCAGATAGGTCCACATAAGCAAGCCAGATGATCAGCCTTAGCAAATTGAGGACTTGTGTCCCTGAGAGCACTTGCTATTGGGCTAGCAGAAGGCAAGGCGGAAGCCAGCCCCCCTCTTAAAGGCACGGCACTGCGCAGGTCTCCACAGTTTTGAAAAACTTAAAAAAGAAAATAAGAATTATGAGTATAATTCCAGTACTTGGATGGTGAAATCAGGAGAGTCAGTTCAAGGCCAGCCTTATCTACACAGGTTTGAGACCAGCCTCTCTCAGACCTTACTCTACTCAAACTGAGATATAAATGGCTAATGAATCCATGTAAAGATACTCAGGCTGGGCATATATATAGCTTAGTGGGAGAGTGTTTGCTTAACATGCATGAGGGCCTGATATGGATCAGATCACCAGTACCATCACACCATACTACTACCACAGTTCCATGCCAGCATAAACACACACACACACACACACACACACACACACACACACACACACACACCAGTCATTAGAGGATGTAAATTAAAATTCAAACACTCATTGGGCTGGAGTGATACTTCTATGGTTAAGGCACTTATTGCTCTTGAAGAGGACCTAGGTTTAGAGAACCTGTGTGATGATGTCTCACACAATTGTAACTCTAGTTCTAGGGGAGATGAATGTATGTGTAGCTGCACACATTTGGAGATCAGAAGACAACTTGTGGTAACTGGCCTTGCTTGTTGGCAGGCACTTTTACCCACTCAGCCATCTTTCCAGCCCCACTGCAATATTTCTACTACCAAAGAGTCTATAATGATAAAACACCTCATGTCTCATTTGGTATAAATGAATTTAAAAGTTTATTGTCAGCCGGGAGTGGTGGCGCACGCCTTTAATCTCAGCACTCGGGAGGCAGAGGCAGGTGGATTTCTGAGTTTGAGGCCAGCCTGGTCTACAGAGTGAGTTCCAGGACAGCCAGGGCTACACAGAGAAACCCTGTCTCGAAACACACACACACACACACACACACACACACACACACACACAAACAAACAAAAAAGAAAAAGTTTATTGTCCTACGAATCACATATCTAGAGATTCATTCTGTAAAAATTCCTAATTACCTGGGTTTTAGTATATTCACAAAGGAAGAAAAACCGTCACTGCACAAAACTCCATTTTCTTCATCAATATTTTTGGGACTTCATTTTTTTCTATGCAATTTTCTCTATACATAGCCCTGGCTGGCCATGAACTTGTGATCCTCTTGTTTCACATTACCAAATTCAAGAGTTGCAGATTCTGGCTATTATGCCTGACTTGCCACTGTCTTTTTTTTCTCTCCTTTCTTTCTTTCTTTCTTTCTTTGGTATTAAGGATTGAATCCAGGGCCTCACAAACGCTCTAATGACTGAACTGTCTTACTGAGTCCCTGCCTCCTGAGTCCCTGCCTCCTGAGTGCTTTCAGTGCTGAGGTTACAAGGGCCCCACCACACACAGTGAAACCCTTTTTTATTTTTTTGGTTTTGAAGACAGGGTTTCTGTGTGTAATCCTGGTTATCCCAATGTAGACCAGGCTGGCCTCGAACTCAAGAGATCTGCCTGCCTCCTCCTCCCTAGTGCTAGGATTAAAGGTATATTCCACCACTGCCTGGCCAAACATTACCTATTTTTATGAAAAATACCTTAATTGATTGCAATAGCTATTTAGAATGTAAAATAAAAACAACTGAATATAAGATAAAATCAAAAGGTAAAGGTATAAGGTTAAAGAGGGAAGCTATGGTGGCTCACACCTTTAACCCCAGCACTTGAGAGACAAGTCCTATATAGTGAGACCCTGTCTCAAACAACAACAAAAGTTAAAGTCAAATAAAATACCTTTAGTAGATTAGAATACACTACATTTTGGTTTCTGCCATTATTTTTTTTTTTTTTTGGTTTTTTTTTTTTTTTTTTTTTTTTTTTTTTTTTTTTTTTGGTTTTTTTTTTTTTTTCGAGACAGGGTTTCTCTGTATAGCCCTGGCTGTCCTGGAACTCACTTTGTAGACCAGGCTGGCCTCGAACTCAGAAATCCACCTGCCTCTGCCTCCCGAGTGCTGGGATTAAAGGCGTGCGCCACCACGCCCGGCTGCCATTATTTTTTTAAAAGAATATTTATCATATGTATGTGAATATGCTGTCACTGTCTTCAGACACACCAGAAAAGGGCACTTGATCCAACTACAGATAGTTGTGAGCCACCATGTGGTTGCTGGGAATTGAACTCAGGACTTCTGGAAAAGCAGTCAGCGCTCTCAGCCTCTGAGCCATCTCTCCAGCACCCTGCCACTACTTAAGAACTATGTCCTTAGCCTTGATTTTAAGACAGTGTCCCTATACACAGCCCAGGTTGGCCAGTTCCTGTTTCTGCCTCTTGAGTGTGGAGATTACTTGGGAACCAGCACTCACAGAAAACATCACTTATTTTTAACCCAAGAGGAAAAATAAGATGTCAACAATATTTAGATTTTTAAATACTGATTTTTTTTTTCTAATGGAGCGTTTCCTAGATTCAGCTTCAGAAAAAAAAAGAAAATCTGTGGACACCCGGCGTTCAGGCTACATCCACGCGGATACAGACTAATGTCACCATACACCACCTCACTGGCCTTAGAAATTTCTCTAGCAAACAAGGAGTGAGGGAGGTGGGGCGCGGGGGCGGGGGCGGGGGCGCGGAGGCCAGGACTTTCTTCCTCCATCATTTCGTCCTCGAGCCCTTCCCCAGATTTCCGCGCGAGGGCGCTCTGGGCGAGCTCGCTGGGGACCGCTCGGCTTGAGCGTGGCCAGCCTAGCACGCGTTGTGGTCCGGGGCTCCGGCAAGGCGGAACAGAACCCCGAGCTGATATCGCTCTAGTAGATTATACACTTGGGGAAAACAAATAAATCAATGGAATCAAACAAAAGAGACATTTCCACTTTCTGATTTACACCCAAATGGAAAGATGCGCAGACGCCGGCAAGTTCCTCCGGCCAGCCAAAAAAAAAAAAAAAAAAAAAAAAAAGGAGGAAACGGAAATGATTTCTCAGGCCTGCGCTGCGCAGTGTCACATCCATAACCTTCCCCTCAAGGGGCCTTTCCTGGGGCTGCCCTGAGTATTGCCTGCACAGAAATCTAGCAGGACCAAGGCGAATACATTCTGAACTTTGTATCCTGTTTTCGAGTCAGGGTGCCCGGAGTTCCTACGCAAATTCAAACAGAGAGAAGGCCAAGCAGTCAGGTCAGTGCTGCATTCGCCATCCTTTTCATCATGTCAGTGCCGCAGTCGGCCTTCCCGCCGCTTCTCCTTCGCTCCGCCCAAGGGGCCTACGGTCTGTCTGGCGGCGGCCGAGCATTTTTCTTTTCTCTCCGAGCAAGATGGCTGGGGGTGAGGGTGGAGTGACTCTCGGTCAGCCCCATCTTTCCCGACAGGATCTCGCCACATTGGTAAGCACTGGATTTGCGGCGGGAGCAGCCCAGTGAGCTTGGGGGGTGGGGATGGAGCATCGGAGGGCTTGGAGATGAGGCGGTTCCTCGGTGGCTGGAGCGTGGGGGCTCAAGCAGCCATCCTAGAGCTGGGCCGGCTAAAGCCTTAGCGTCTAAGGCGTGCGTGCCAGCTCTACCGCCAGTACCTTGCTTAGTCCCCAAACTGGGGAACGATTGTGAGACTTGGAATTAATTCCTGGAGTTAAGCTTTGTTAATAAATAGAATGGAGATGATTAATAATAGCGTAGAGTGTATGTTTAGCATCCACGCAGCCCTGAGTTCCCATCCGGAGAGGCGCACGCCTGTAATCCTAGCACTTAAGGAGATGAAAATAGGAAGATTAGAAGGTAAAGGACATTTTTGGCTGCATATCTGGTTGGAGGCCGGTATGAGACTAACGAGATTGTTAAAGAGTTGTTAAGGTTTAAGTCTGTAAATGATTGGAAATTGGGCTATACTGTTCACTGTGTTAGACATTTGAGGACTTGTTATGACTCCAGGATTAGGTGGCCTTTCATCTCCAGACCTCTCTTAGTGAGTGGACTTGTCTTGTGTGACAATGACGGGCTTATAGTCTTCCCAGTCTTAACAGCATGTTACTTGGGGGTGGGGGGTGGGGCTTTAGCAGAAGAGAGCTGTTTATACGGAGCATACAGTTGTACCCTAGGAATGTAAAGTCAAGGGAAAACTTGTGGTTTGTATTGATTAGTTTCACAATATATTTCATTGCAGGATGTTACCAAGTTGACACCACTTTCACATGAAGTTATCAGCAGACAAGCTACAATTAATATTGGTAAGATAGCTTGAAGACTTACTTGACTTAAAAGTAACCTTAAACCTTTCTTTTGTGTAATTCATTGAGTAATGTGGACATTTATTTGGAAATTGTCCTGAGTAGGTCCATGTGTCAAAAGAAGGCTGTGGAGCCCTTCCGAACCAAATATTGCTATTGGGTTTTTTGTTTTGAGATATATATACGAAAGAAAAGTTTAATAGTACAAGGTAGTATGTAATCATAGAGTAGTAAATTATGAGGTAGAAATGCACTTTCTTGCCATACAGGACAGTTTATGGCAGTTTTATTTGATATATAAGCTATAATTAAGTCGAATTCTTTCCTCCCCTTTAATTGCCACCTAGAACTGTTGAGGTATATTGCTTGAGTATAAAATATGGTATGGTTGGGTTTTTGATGTTGGATTTGGGGAGGAAGTGAAACAGGCTTGCTATGTGTTCCGGCTAGCTAGTGTATGTAGACTGCCTAGCTTGGCATTCACTATGTAGTCTGGGCTGGCTAAAGGTCAAGATAATCCTCTTGCCTCAGACTTCTGAATACAAGGATTATGAATGTGTTATTCTTGTTGTTGTATCAGAGTTTGTCTAATATGACAGTTAATTTTTCAATCAGGATAACAGCATTTCAAGTGAACATTTAAAAATATCTAATTTTTGTTGGAGGTCTGTCTACATAGCCCTGGCTGTCCTGGAACTCACTTTGTAGACCAAGATAGCCTTGAACTCAGAGTTCAAGTGAGTTCGTAGGCTGCCTCTGCTCCTGAGGAGCTGGGATTAAAGGTGTGCACTACCATGCCTGACTCTTTCAAGTTTTATTGTCTGTTTTGTTTTTGTTTTTTGAGACAGGGTTTCTCTGTATAGCCTTGGCTGTCCTGGAACTCACTCTGTAGACCAGGCTGGCCTCGAACTCAGAAATCCGCCTGCCTCTGCCTCCTGAGTGCTGGGATCAAAGGCGTGCACCACCACGCCCGGCAAGTTTTATTGTCTTAAAGACAATACATTGTCCAGACTGGCCTCAAATCCTGCTTTTTCTTCCCAAGTATATACTCTACTAAAACAGTTGTGAGAAGTTTGGTTTTTTTGAGACAGGGTTTCTCTGTGTAGCCTTGACTGTTCTAGAACTCGCTCTGTAGACCAGGCTGGCCTCAAACTCAGAAATCCGATTGCTTCTGCCTCCCAAGTGCTGGGATTAAAGGCATACACCACCACTGCCCAGCCTGAGAAGATTTATGGTGTGTGGAAATCAGGACAACTTTTAGGAATTGGTTCTCTCCCTTTACTGTAGGTTCTGGGTATTGAAACCTGGTTCTAAGGCATTTGTGACAAGTGCTTTTACCTGTTGAGCCATTGTAATGATGACAGTTTAGGGATTTATTTTCTCTTTTAAAAAAATCACAGAAATGTTTTAAAGAATATGTTTTTATTTTAATCCCAGGTGTGGGATATGGCGCTGCTTCAGTTTACCCACAGACTCGGACCCTGCCCTAGCAGAGGTGTGATTTTGCCAGCAGCAGATAGTTTCTGCAATTGTGTGGCATTTGGAATTCTGGGGACTTTTCAGAGGGTAGATAAATGCTAGTGCCCTGAGAGACTAGGTTAGTAGTTGCTGTTGCTGTTGGTCGTAATTTGTTAAGTAGTTGTTCGAAAAGAAAAAATTAGATGTCTGACAAGATCAAACTTGCCCCAAGGAACTTGGACCTTGATGCCCCTAATTAGCAGGAAGTAGTCTAGCAATAATGTTGACCCCTTTCAAACCCCAGCTTTATTCCGTGATCTCTTTCCTGTCCTCTTATTTAGTGGTAGGTGTTTAAAGGGGTAGAGAAGGGTGGAAAAGAGAGCCCACAAAGTAGCCAAAGACAGCTACAAGCCATGTCATCAGCCCTATCACTGTTGGATTTACATTGGTGTTTATGGTTAGAGTTTTTGACTCAACACTCTCTGAAGAAATACTTGGTGTACTTGAATGCAGGAGTTAATTTTGTTGTCTTTTGCCAATAGGTACAATTGGTCATGTAGCTCATGGGAAGTCCACCGTGGTGAAGGCTATTTCTGGAGTTCACACTGTCCGATTCAAAAATGAGCTGGAAAGAAACATTACCATCAAGCTTGGATACGCTAATGCTAAGGTGATTCGTGTACAGTGAAACTAGAAACCATTTAACTTCAGGTTTTGTATAAGTAACTAATCTAGTTGTTTCTTTTTTCTTATAGATTTATAAACTTGATGACCCAAGTTGTCCTAGACCAGAATGCTATAGATCCTGTGGAAGCAGTACACCAGATGAGTTTCCTACAGACATTCCAGGGACCAAAGGGAACTTCAAATTAGTCAGGTAACTTTGTTGCTTAAATCACTGTTTTGTGCTTTGTGCTTTTTGAAGTACTTAAGATACTGAACACTAAACTCAGTTGATGAATGGTTTCATCATTTTTTCATTATTTCATGTTTTTATTTTATATAATGATAATTGAAAGGTAGTGTTTTTTTTTTTTTAATTAATTTTAAAAGTTCTACAAATTGACAAATTGCATAAGGGAGCTAGAGAGGCTCAGCTGTTAGATTCTGTGGCTGCTCCCCAGTTTTGATTCCCAGCATCTACCTGGTGGTTCATAGCCATTTGTAACTCCTGTTCCAGGAGATCCACCTTTGGGCGCACTGGACATGAAACACTTAAGAAAATAAAAAATAAGTCTTTTACAACCCTTTTTTTAAAGGCACACAATTCATGAGTAAGAAAGGAAGGAGCTAAAACACACCTCATTGTATTTAAACAGTGTCCTTTCTGGTTGTTAGAGAAGAATGAATCCGCCCCCGCCCCTGCCCCCCGCACCCCACCCCAGCTCTGCCTGTCCTGAAACTCACTCACTCTATAGATCAGATTAGCCTTGAATTTAGAGACCCTCCTACCTCTGCCCCTTGTGTGCTGGCACTAAAGGCGTATGTCACCACTACCTGGCTGATGAATCTTTTTTTTTTTTTTTTTTTTTTTTTTTGGTTTTTTTGAGACAGGGTTTCTCTGTATAGCCCTGGCTGTCCTGGAACTCACTCTGTAGACCAGGCTGGCCTGGAACTCAGAAATCCGCCTGCCTCTGCCTCCCAAGTGCTGGGATTAAAGGCGTGCACCACCACGCCCGGCTTGATGAATCTATTTTTAAAATTACTTCTTTAAAACAAATGGGTTTGTTTCCAAACAATTTTCTGAATATGATTTCCCATGTTGGTTCTTTACCAGAGGTTGCTTGTATCTAGTTACTAATGTCTTTAGGGATTGCAAGCCCAGAAGACGATTTTAGATCAAGGACAGAGTCAGATAGTCATCTCAGGCCCAAAATTTAGGGAAGGAGGGAAATCCAATGAATCCTAAGAATCAGGATAATTTTAATATAATTATTTTTTAAGTTTATTCAATTTTTGTGAGCAGTGCTATTTTGCCTGCATGTATGTTTATCTGGGGGTGCCAGATCCCTAACTGGAGTTAGACAGTTGTGAGCTGCCATGTGGGTGCCAGGAACTAAGCCCAGGACCTTTGGAAGAGTGGCCAATGCTTTATTTTATTTTATTTATTATATGCAAGTACACTGTAGCTGTCTTCAGACACTCCAGAAGAGAGCATCAGACAGATGGTTGTGAGCCACCATGTGGTTGCTGGGATTTGAACTCAGGACCTTTGGAAGAGCAGTCGGTGCTCTTAACTGCTGAGCCATCTCACCAGCCCCCATGGCTAATGCTCTTAACCACTGAGCCATCTCTCTAGCTTCACTTTAGATCAATTTTTTAAATTAATTCAGAAAATAGTAATGAATAGGATATTGGAATTCTGTTTTATTTAGATAGGGTCTCAATATGTAGCCCTGGAACTCAGAACCACGTGCCTTTGTCTCCTTCCCAGTGCTGGGATTAAGGCTTATACTGCCATACCTGGCTCACTTTTTTTTTCCTACAAAGTTGGGTTGGGGTTTTATTGAAGGTATTTTAGTATGCGTGTTAAACACTTAGGTGAAGAGGAGGTGCTCAGAAAAACAGAAACACTCCAGGGTGTGGGGATGGTCTTTCAGAAAAATCACCAGTATCAGAAATTTAAATAAAGGCTAACCATATTTCGGATATTTTTTTGCTTCTGTATGACTTGTTTTGCTTGTTTGTGGTGACAATTTTGGAGTTTCTTTTTTGGTTTCTTTAAAAGACACAGAATTATAAGAATATGTTTTCATTTTAGTACCAGGTGTGGGATATGGGGCTGCTTCAGAGAATCCACAGCAGCTGACTGATTCGCTTCCTGCTCTAGCAGAGGCATGATTTTGCCAGCCACAGATAGTTTCTGCAATTGTGTGACATTTGGAATTCTGGGTATATAAATGCTACTGCCCTGAGATGCTATGGTTGTTTGTTTTTAGTTGCTTTGTTAAGTAGTTGTACACAAAGAAGTAGTAACAAGAAGAAGTTGGGTATCCTGGTGTCCTCGACACCCCCTAATCAGCAGGAAGTAGTCTAACAATAGCATCATCCTCTTTCTCACCCCTGGCTTTATTCAGGGATCTTTTCTCTCTCTCTCTCTCTCCCCTCTATCTTTTTTTCTCTCATCTAGTGTTGGGGTAAAAGGGTGTAAGAAAGAACCCACAAAGTAGCAAAAACCAGCTACCTTTGTTTGGTATGGTTTGGTTTTTATAGACAGGGTTTCTCTGTGTAGCCCTGGCTGTACTGGAACTCATTCTGTAGACCAGGCTGACCATGAACTCAAGAGATCTGCTTGCCTCTGCCTACTGAGTGCTGGGATTAAAGGTGTTCACCACTATGCCTTTCAGGCAAGCTATTGTTAATAATTTTTTTTCTGTTTAAAATGTTGAGGTTTTGATCATTATGGATTTTGGCATTGATTTTGAAGCTTGGTTTTCCTTATCCAAATATTGGATTTAATTTTTTTTTTCTTTAGCTCCATGGCTTACACCAAAAGCCCCATATGCTAGCAGGCAAATGCTTTACCACTAATCTATATTCCAGGGTCTGTTTTTACTGTTTAAGCATCCTGTAAAATGTGCACCTGAGGTGCCTCTCTTATCTCACTCTGGTCCTAGCACTCACTGGTCAGAGATAATTCTTGTTAAAGATTCTTCTTTTGTAAAATGCAAATGGTTTTTCTGTTTTGTGGGCCTTAGAGTCTCTGTCGTAAGTATTTATCTCTGTTCTTCTATTACAAAAGCACACACAAACTGTATGTTCATATATGGGTTTGTGGTAGGCCAAATCTGAGGCCCATAGTTTTCTAATCCTTGATCCCAGTTTTCGATTATGGCAATGTGAGCATACATTTTTGTTCTTTTTAAAATTGTGACTCTGGGGCTGGAGAGATGACTCAGTAGCCAAGAACATTTTATTAATTTTATGTATGTGAGTACACTGTTGCTCTCTTCAGACACACAAGAAGAGAGCATTGGATCCCATTACAGATGGTTGTGAGCCACCATGTGGTTGCTGGGAATTGAACTCAGGACCTCTGGAAGAGCAGTCAGTGCTTTTAACCTCTGAACCATCTCGCCAGCCTAGCTAGAAAACAGAAGAGAGATTAAAATAAGACATGAAAAATAATTCTTATAAAGTCTTGACTCTGAGTACTGTAACTTTAAAGTCATGCTGTCTCTCACTTCAGGTGCACGATACCAGCTTTTCAGCGGTAGTGGTATTTTAGACAAAATATTTTTTCAAATGAAAGTTCTCTATTTTTTCAAATGAAAATCCTCATTCTCTTTTTTTCATATTTATTTATTTATTTATTTTTAAAGATTTATTTTATTTTATTTATATGTAAGTACACTGTAGCTGTCCTCAGACACTCCAGAAGAGGGAGCCAGATCTCGTTATGGATGGTTGTGAGCCACCATGTGGTTGCTGGGATTTGAACTTATTACCTTCGGAAGAGCAGTCGGGTGCTCTTACCCGCTGAGCCATCTCACCAGCCCCTTTTTCATATTTATTATTCTTAATGATATGTCTGTGCTTGTCTGGTTGTGCTTACCTATGTACCAGAAGCACCACGCAAAAAGTCTATAAACACCAAGTCTTATAACCATTTTATAACATTGAGAACTAGCTCCCATGTGATTTGATGTTAAGAAATCTATAGTTTGTGTATGGTTTTGATTGATCTTAAGGCTGATTGTTATTTCTCAATCGTCAGGCATGTTTCCTTCGTTGACTGTCCTGGCCATGATATTTTGATGGCTACGATGCTGAATGGGGCAGCAGTGATGGATGCAGCTCTTCTGTTGATAGGTAAAGTCCTCAGAGTGGACAACTAATCTGAGTGGAAGGTTTCAGGAAGAACTAAAGCCTTGGGAGGCTGTATCCATTATCTAAGTGAGGCATAAATAGAAATGTGGCATGCAGGATGCCATTTCCTTCGAACATATCACAAACAACATACTAAGCAAAGGAGTCCTGGCCTTTATGGATTCTGATAAGGCTTAGAGTGTCCTAAAAGGGATGTGGTGTGGTTTCTCATCTTATTTCCATTTAGATTTTGTGTTAAAGCATACGTATTATGGGTTGCCCCTCCATATAGATGATTTATTTGTAGTAATTGCCATGGTCTGGTAAACGTGTGAGTTTTCAGAGTTAAAGCTGTGTTTCCATATGTGTGCTGTTAAGAGACTTGACAGTATGAATGTGGTATTTTTAGGTATGCAAGAGGATATTGTTGTACAGGACACATGAACAGACTGAGGAGGGTAGTTGTTGGGATGCTGAGCAGAATTTGCCCATTGTGGAGTACTGTTGCTTGTCTTCACAGCACTCTTGTTTAAGGAGTAGTCTTGAGGTTAAGCCTCCTCATAAGAGCTGGCGTGGAACAGAACATACGTAGACTACATTGAGCTAGAAGTCTTAAGCAAAAGCTCTTGACATTCTTGTTCATTGGAAGCTTCTTGCTTAGGAGTGTGAGTAAAGATACAGGGTAAAGCAGAGTTGGTGGTAGAATGTGTGCATAATGTAAACCTTACCAGTTTATCACATAAAGGGTACAACTCAGTGAGAAGGACGTACACTTAAATTTTCACCACCACAAAAGTGAACCTCCTGACTGTTCAACAGTCACTGGCCAATTCTACTCCTTCCAGCCACTCCCAACTAACAATCTGCCTTCTGTTTTTTGAAATTGAATGGTCTGGATATTTCTAGTCATTCTTATGCATGTATTTTATTCTCTGTCAACTAGCTGGTAACGAATCGTGCCCTCAGCCCCAGACTTCTGAACACCTGGCTGCCATAGAAATCATGAAACTCAAGCATATTTTGATCCTGCAGAATAAAATTGATCTGGTAAAAGAAAGTCAGGCTAAGGAACAATATGAGCAAATCCTCGCATTTGTGCAAGGTAAGAAGTGCCAGCCAGTCTTTGATTATCAAAGAGTCTGTAATTTCCTCTTGACATTTATGGGAAGGTTAATTGTATGTTAGAAATCTTTTAGCTAGTAAAGTGCTCTTTCCCAGGAGTGGTCGTGTTTTACTCCTTTAAACACACATCATTTTCCCTTTGTTAAATAGGCCCAGTGAAATAATTCTAGCAGTTTTCAGGAGTTAAAGATACAATTTGTGTGGAAATGTTTAGGCCTCTGTTAGGTCTAATTACTTTATCTAGCGTATAAATCAAGTTTTGTAAAACCCAAAGATTTTGATCTTTTTGAAATTCCTTGCATAGGAACCGTAGCAGAAGGGGCACCAATTATTCCAATTTCTGCTCAACTGAAATACAATATTGAAGTTGTCTGTGAGTACATAGTGAAGAAAATACCAGTGCCACCAAGAGACTTTACTTCAGAGCCCCGTCTCATTGGTAAGTGACAGGAGTCAGAGTTAACTGGACTCTTCCGTGTTTCTTACTAGTATTTCCTCTGTCTGCAGAGGTGCTGTAAATTCATAAAACCTATTTGAAATAATGTCTTGCGATTATACTGCTGGCTGACAGAACTCTGAGTACAAAAGAAACCCTTTGTGTTGAATATATGGTATTGTAGGTGACCAGCATGGAATTTTAAGGGATTACAGTTTCGATACAAATGAGGTCATTGTACCATTGCTGGAAAGCCAATAGGCTTAATTTCACTGAGCTGTGGTTGCTGCTCAGTGTTGTAGGAGCCTTTTCAAAGGCCTTTCCAGGTCTTCATTTAGAGTTGTTTGTATGATTGTTGGGGAAACTTCTCTTGGGTAACGTAACAATAAGTCATATAGTCTTAGAATTGGTTTATTTTAAAAGTAAACTTGTACTGTAGAAGCCATAAAACACAAAAGTTCTATATATAAAATACCAAGCATGGTAGCAAACACATGTAATCCTGGCACTTGGGAGGCAAAGAAAAGCTTACATGCCTTACTAGCTCAGTGGCTAGGCACCTCTAAGTCTTCCTCAGCTAGCATGCCCTTCCTTCCAGTACTCTTGGCTCCACTCCTTCTAAATCTACTTTTGACTTTGCTGCCCTGTTCCCTTCTGTGAAGCCTGTTGGTCTCTGCTGCCCAAGATGCTTTCCTTTTCTTCCTGCATTTCAGATAACCTCCCTCTGCAGCTCTCTCTCTTCAATGCCGCCTCCTCCTCCCCCTCTTCCTCCTCCTCGACCCAGCCACTACTTTTTTCTTTAACAGTACACGGAACCCATCCCAGATCATTACATATAATTTTAACATTAGTTTCAAATGGATGTATGATATTCCGTGGTAGAGACCCTTTTATAGTTTTGTTTGGTTTTTTTGGTTTTTTGAGACAGGGTTTCTCTGTGTAGCTCTGGCTGTCCTGGAACTCACTTTGTAGACCAGGCTGGCCTCGAACTCAGAAATCCTCCTGCCTCTGCCTCCCGAGTGCTGGGATTAAAGGCGTGTGCCACCATGCCCGGCTCTTTTATAGTATTAACATACTTAAATAAACTATCTTTTTGTTTGCTTTTTTTTTTTTTAAGATTTTATTTATTGTACGTATATGAGTACACTAGTGTGTCAGATACCAGAAGATGTTATCGGGTCCCCTTACAGATGAATAAGCCATCTTTTAATGAACTTTCAAGCTATTTCTTGGGTTGTTTGGGGGTTTTGCTTTGTTTCCTGTTACAAGTAAGACTTCAGCAAACATCAAAGCAATATCATTAGGTTGTTTTTAGAAAAGTTGACTTGGAAAATAATGTGTCATCTAAAGCTAAAGTTGAAGTACATAGAGATGGCTTTAATTTGTTTTAATTTTTTCTTTTAGTCATCAGGTCATTTGATGTCAACAAACCTGGCTGTGAAGTGGATGACCTTAAGGGAGGTGTAGCTGGTGGTAGTATTCTAAAAGGGGTGTTAAAGGTAAATTGGGTTTGACTTGTTACTCTATATATTTGTTTATTGTGTATATGTGTGTGTAAGTGCCACAGTATGTATAGGTAAGACAGCTTTTCAGGGGTTGACTCTCTTTCCATCTAGTGTGTCTCTGGGATTGAACTCATGTTATCAGGTTTGATGGTAAGATAAGCACCTTTATCTTCTGGGCCAGTTCAATCAGACCACCCTTATCTTAATCTGCCTTCCAAGTGCTAGGACTAAAGGCATACACCACTATGCCCAGTGAAAAATGTTTTTTCCATGGTGTCTGGTATTGGATATGGATTTGGTTTTATCTTTGGAAGATGTATGATCTCTAAATTTATATTTTTCCAGTGAACATGGAACATATTTTATGTGACAACAGGTTTATTTGGTACTTTGCAACACTTAGGTGGGACAGATTTAAATTTTTTCTTTTAGATTTCTTTATTTCATAGATATGGGTGGTGATTGTCTCCATCTTTCCAAGGAGGCCAGAAGAGGGCATTGAATCCCCTGGAACTTAGAGATGGTTATGAGTTGTGAGCTGCCGTGTGGGTAGTAAGAACTGATCTCTGGTCTTGTTCGAGAGCAGCAGTGCTCTTGAACTGTAGATCCATCTGTCTCCTCCATGCCAGGTTTTTGTTTTTGTTTTTGTTTTTGTTTTTTTTGTTTTTGTTTTTTGAGACAGGGTTTCTCTGTGTAGTCCTGGCTGTCCTGGAATTCACTCTGTAGACCAGGCTGGCCTCGAACTCAGAAATCCACCTGCCTCTGCTTCGAGTGCTGGGATTAAAGGCGTGCACCACCACGCCCGCCTGCCAGTTTTTTCCTTTAAAAAAAAAATAGCTGAGCATAGTAGTGTACACCTTTAAATACGGAGGCAGAGCAGGCAGATCTCTGAGTTCAAGGCCAGCCTCGTCTGCAGAGTGAGTTCCAGGATACCTGGGGCTATACAGAAAAATGTCTTGAAAAACATATATATGTGTGTGTATTTTTTTTAAGTAATTTTGACCTGGTATGGTGGTGCACAGCTGGCAGGCAGAGGCAGACTGGTATCTGAATTGAAGGCCAGCCACTTCTACCTAGTGAGTTGCAGGCCATAAAAATAATAAGAAGTAAATAAAAGTAATCTTTTTAGTTTTGTGGACTTTTGTTATATGTTAACATTGGTAGGCAAATAATAAATGTGTTGTTTTATAATTCTCCTTGCCAATTATATGTTTACAGGTAGGCCAGGAGATAGAAGTGAGACCCGGTATTGTCTCCAAAGATAGTGAAGGAAAACTCATGTGTAAACCAATCTTTTCCAAAATTGTGTCACTTTTTGCGGAACATAATGATCTTCAGTATGCTGCCCCAGGTGGTCTCATTGGTAAGGACTTTCCTCTCTTTTAGTTTGTTGAGATACATGGTACATTTTATAGAATGAAAAGATCAAAGATCAAAGATAGATTGTAAGGTTTGTTTTGTTTTTAACAGACTTTTATTTTTATGTGTATGAGTTTATTTGCATATATGTCTGTTCAGCTTGTACCAATGCCAAAGAGGGCATCAGACCAGTCTGAAGCTGGAGTTTCAGAGATGCTGTGTTGCCTTGTGAGTTCTAGGAGCCCGACCCAGCTTCTCTACAAGAGCACCACGTGCTCTTAATTACTGCCATCTCTCTACCTCCCTTTGGTTGTTTTGTTGTCAGGGGGTGAGGGGATGCTTTTGGTTTTTTTGTTTTTTGGGGTCCTGATTGGCCTCAGATTCACAAACATCCATCTGCCTCTTCCTCCCAAGTGCTGATATTAAGGTATGTCCTACCGTGTCCTGTTTTAATTTTTTTTTTAAGATTTATTTATTTATTATATAAGTACACTGTAACTGTTTTTCAGACACTCCAGAAGAGGGCGTCAGATCTCATTACGATGGTTGTGAGCCACCATGTGGTTGCTGGGATTTGAACTCAGTTCCTTTGGAAGGGCAGTCGGTGCTCTTAACTGCTAAGCCATCTCTCCAGCCCCTGTTTTAATTTTTTAAGACATTTATTTTATGTATATGAGTACACTGTAGCTGTCTTCAGACATACCAAAAGAAGGCATGGGATCCCATTACAGATGGTTGTGAGCCGCCATGTGGTTGCTGGGAATTGAACTCAGGACCTCTGGAAGAGCAGTCAGTGCTCTTAACCCCTGAGCCATTTCTCCAGCCCTTTTTAATTTTTGACATAGACTCTTGCCGAGTATTTTTGGCTAGGCTGGTACTCAAGGCAACCCTCTTGGATCAGCTTACCAAGTGGTGGACTTACAGTGGTGGACTTACAGGTGTGTACCATCAACCTGCCTTTATGGGTGCATCTTGAAATGTTTTAAAGAGAAAGAACACATTTTGGAGCTGGCAGTATGACTCAAGTAAAGGTGCTTGGTCACTCAAACAAGCATCCACATTGCTAATGAACATTTTTTTTTTAAAGTTTTCTATTCTGATTTTCTTTTTTCTTTTTTTTTTTAAGATTTATTTATTTATTATATGTAAGTGTACTGTAGCTGTCTTCAGACACACCAGAAAAGGGCATCAGAACTCATTACAGATGGTTGTGAGCCACCATGTGGTTGCTGGGATTTGAACTCAGGACCTTTGGAAGAGCAGTCAGTGCTCTTACCCACTGAGCCATCTCACCAGCCCCTGAACAATATTTTTAAAGTACATTTTGGTGGGAGATACTTAGTAGCAACAATAATTATTTCTGGCTATTGTTTTGAAGTACTAGGGTTTAGACCTAAAGTCTAGAACATGCTAGGCAGGCACTCTGCCACTAAGATATATAGCCTTAGCCCTCTTGTCCCCTGTTTTCAAAATTAGATTACTATTAGATTATTATTTATTTTTGTATGTGGATTGCGTCTATGCATACAAATGCATGCCTGGTGCCCACAAAGGTCAGAAGAAGTCTCCCCTGAGCCTAAAGACGTATGGGTGCTGGGAATTGAACCTGAATCCTCTGGAAAAGTAGCCAGTGCTCCTAAGTCACTGAGCAATCTCTCCAGCCTCACTCTTTTTCCTTTTGTGAAAAGATCTCACAAGGTTACCCAGGCTGTCCTTGAACTCATTTATTCCATTTCAGGCTGAGCTAGAACTTCCAGCTTCACTATGTCCAATCCCTAGAATTTCAGGTCTATGCACTGTGCCTGACACAGAGTAAGTTTGATGGCCTAGCACGCAAAACACTATAGCTATATATGTGCTTTGTTTGGGGAAATATGGCTCAGTGGTTAGGGATGTCACCGCTTTTGCAGAGGTCAGAATTTATGAGCAGCGCTCAACCAGCTATAACTCCAGCTCCAGGAGAGCCAGTACCTTCTTCTGGTGCCACATTTAACCTACGCAGAGCCACACACAGAGGTAAACATATACACATAGCTTAAATATATAAGAGCCTAGGCCGGGCGTGGTAGCACACACCTTTAATCCAAGCACTCGGGAGGCAGTGGCAGGCGAGAGGCAGGCAGATTTCTGAGTTCGAGGCCAGCCTGTTCTATAAAGTGAGTTCCAGGACAGCCAGGGATATACAGAGAAACCCTGTCTCAAAGAACAAAACAATAATAAGGGCCTAAAGACATGAGATTGCTCCACTTTGAAAAGCACTGCTGCTCTTCCAGGGGACCCAGTTTCTAGTACAACTCACAAGTCTGTAACTCTTTTGCATGGTGTCTGTCGCCCTCTTCTGGCCTCTGTGGGAACTACATGCTCGAGGTGCTCTCAGACATCAAAACACACGGGAAAAGCATATCTAAAAATTTGAAGGGAGAATAAGAATCTTTTAAAAAGGCTTGTTCTAAACATTTTTACTGAAAATTTAAATTTAAATGAAAGATGTGATGGCCTTTAAATCCAAGGCAAAAGCGGGTAGATCTCTGTAAGTTGGAGGCCAGCCTTGCCTACATGTTAGGACCCTGTCTGGAAATAAAAAAATTGCTGCATAGTGGTGGTGCACACCTTTCATCCCAGCACTCGGGAGGCAGAGGCAGGCAGAGTTTCGGGACAGCCAAGGGCTCCTGCACAGAGAAACCCTGTCTCAAATAACCAAAAGCAAATTAAAATAGAACAAGTATTTTGTTACGCTTACCATATATGTGTAAAAATGGAAGTATGTGTAAAAGGGTGTCAATTCTTACTAGACTTTGAAGTAAATCACTCCAAGGGTATTTTAGCTAATAAGGCTATATACATTTTACTTTATGTTAGGAGTTGGAACAAAGATCGACCCCACCTTGTGCCGAGCTGACAGAATGGTGGGACAAGTGCTTGGTGCAGTTGGAGCTTTACCTGAAATATTCACAGAACTGGAAATTTCCTATTTCCTGCTTAGACGTCTTCTGGGTGTACGTACTGAAGGAGACAAGAAAGCAGCAAAGGTATGTGCTTTGTATAACTCAATGTTTTTGAAAGGGATCAGCAGCAATGCTAGACTCAGTTTTGGTCTTTCATAGTTAATATGCAGTGAATGTGTGAGTATGTTGACTTCCTTTTAAAAAAAAAAAAAAAAAAGGCCGGGCGTGGTGGCGCACGCCTTTAATCCCAGCACTCAGGAGGCAGAGGCAGGCGGATTTCTGAGTTCGAGGCCAGCCTGGTCTACAAAGTGAGCTAGCTCCAGGACAGCCGAGGCTATACAGAGAAACCCTGTCTCAAAAACACCAAAAAAAAAAAAAAAAAAAAAAAAAAGCCGGGCAGTGGTGGCACATGCCTGTAATTCCAGCACTTGGGAGGCAGAGGCAGGTGGATTTCTGAGTTCGAGGACAGCCTGGTCTACAGAGTGAGTTCCAAGACAGCCAGGGCTACACAGAGAAACCCTGTCTCGAAAAACCAAAAAAAAAAAGAACAGGGCTGGAGAGATGACTCAGTGGTTAAGAGCAGTGGCAGAGGTCTTGAGTCAAATTCCCAGCAAGCAACCACGTGGTGGCTCACAGCCA
Source organism: Mus minutoides (assembly GCA_902729485.2). Classification (NCBI taxonomy): domain Eukaryota; kingdom Metazoa; phylum Chordata; class Mammalia; order Rodentia; family Muridae; genus Mus; species Mus minutoides. The sequence continues at coordinate 478,603 of LR753371.1, forward strand.
TCTGTAATGGGATCTGACGCCCTCTTCTGGCATGCAAAACATGTAAAACACTCACACATGAAATATAAATACATTTTTTTATTAAAAATAAAAATTTAAGAATAGCCAGAAGTAACAGTACAAGCCTTTAATCCCAGTATCTGGGAGGCAGAAGCAGGACGATCTCTGAGTTAAGGACTGCCAGGACTACACAGGAAAAATCCTATGGGGGGGGGGGGGAATCAAGAACAACTCTGTGGCTATCCATTTTATTTTTTGTTTGTTTGTTTTTTAAATCCCCACCAAAACAGAAACTATTTGTATGGGTTTTTGAGGCAGGGTCTCTCAAAGTAGCCCTGTCTGTCCTAAAATTCATTATGTTAATCAGGCTGGTCTCAAAGTCACAGAGATCAGTCTGCCTCTACCTCCTGAGTACCTGGCTAAAGCTGTGTGCCACCACACTCTTCAGAAAGTGCTTTCTTATGTGTTGTCCCTCTTTCTCCAATTTACTTTCCTAGGTCCAAAAGCTGTCTAAGAATGAAGTGCTTATGGTCAACATAGGATCCCTGTCGACAGGAGGAAGAGTTAGTGCAGTCAAGGCTGATTTGGGCAAAATTGTTTTGACCAATCCTGTGTGCACAGAAGTAGGAGAAAAAATTGCCCTTAGCAGAAGAGTTGAGAAACACTGGCGGTAAGTTTTGTTCACTTTTGCCACTGTCTGTCCCCTTGAACACAGCAGTTAGTGTGACTTTAGCGCTTAGCTTTTTTCTTTGGTTGGTCTATAAAGCTATATTTATACTCTTGATTTATTTTCCTTTCTATTAGTATAAGTACTTCAATTGGCTTCCCTTTGTTTTAGGTGTAACCTATACAAACAAAAACAAAAAAAACGGTGACTTAGTTTCAATATTTCCATCATTTGACTTTTCCCCCTTCATTTGTTTAAAGTGTGTGTGTCCGTGTCATAACAACTTATGTAGTTGTTTTTGCTGCCATGTGAGTTCCAAGATTTGGATTCAGGTCATCCAACTTGGCAGCAAGCATCTTTTAAACATTATTTATTATTTGTGTGTGTGTGTGTGTGTTTGTGTAGGTGTACACACATACCACAGTATGTATTTGAAGGTCAGAGAACAACTTTTTGTTCTACCATGTGGGTTCTTGGGATCACAGGTAGTCAGGCTTGGTGATAAATGCCTTTGTCTGCTGAGCAATCTTTATCAGTATTGCACTTTATTATTATTATTATTATTATTAATTCTTTAAGAGTATTTTGATCTGCAGGGCAACAGTGGTGCACACCTTTGATCTCAGCACTCAGAAAGCAGAGGCAGGCAGATCTCTGAGTTTGAGGCCAGCCTGGTCTACAGAGCAAGTTGTAGTGTAGGACAATCATATGTATTTTTAAAAGCCTGTCTTGAAAAATAAAAAACTTTTTTTTTTTTTTTTGGTTTTTCAAGACAGGGTTTCTCTGTCTAGCCCTGGCTGTCCTGGAACTCACTTTGTAGACCAGGCTGGCCTTGAACTCAGAAATCCACCTGCCTCTGCCTCCCGAGTGCTGGGATTAAAGGCGTGGGCCACCACGCCCGGCAAAAAATAAAAAACTTTTTTAAAAAAAGTATTTTGGGGGGCTGGTGAGATGGCTCAGCGGGTAAGAGCACCCGACTGCTCTTCCGAAGGTGATAAGTTCAAATCCCAGCAACCACATGGTGGCTCACAACCATCCTTAATGAGATCTGGCGCCCTCTTCTGGAATGCCTGAAGACAGCTACAGTGTACTTACATATAATAAATAAAATAAATCTTTAAAAAAAAAAAAAAA
>LR753371.1:484251-511063 GCA_902729485.2 Mus minutoides
TAAATTGGCATTAGGCAGTGTCAGCTGTTGTTTGATCTTGAGCCCGAGAACACCTGGTGTAGTCACGCGAGAATACCTGGTGTAGTCACGCGAGAGCCACGAGGCAGCTCGGTGATTGGCCAGGACAGGGTATAAATAGGCTGCTTGTGGTGGGGCCATTTGCCATTTGCCATCATGCTCTGCGAAGCTGTAAGTGCATTAAGTTCCTGAGTAAACCGGTGGGGAAGAAACCTGTTTGTCTTGTGTCTTATTCCCGCTGGACGGGGATGGCGCACGACAAAAACAGAAAACAAACAGAGGGGGGTGGTAGTGTGAAGACAGCTACACTGTACTCATATAAAATCTTTTTTTTTTTTTTTTTTTTTTTGGTTTTCAAGACAGGGTTTCTCTGTGTAGCCCTAGCTGTCCTGGAACTCACTTTGTAGACCAGGCTGGCCTTGAACTCAGAAATCCACTTGCCTCTGCCTCCCAAGTGCTGGGATTAAAGGCGTGTGCCACCACAGCCCAGCTATAAAATCTTTTTTAAAACAAACAAGAAACGGTGGTTGGGGTAGTGATAGCATCTGGTCAGGTAGCTCAGCAGGTTAAAGCCTTTGCCTGATGTCTTAAATTTATTTACAGGACCCATATAGTGGAAGGACAGAACCAGGTCATAAAAATTATTGTCTTACATTTTCTGACTGCCACATGTGCCCCCCTGGCACATGCACACACACACAAACAAAATAAGAGGGATGTAGTTTAAGATGATGGAAGAGGGAGAAAAAGAACACATAACATTGATGCACTACTAAAGTACACACTCCAGCCTCCAGTTTTTGTCACTTGACCCAGTAATTCTTCCTCAGCCTTCCTTTGTTTTTATTTGACATTGACACATTTGAGGATTATAGAAAGTAATTTTGTCTGCTTTGGGGTTTGACTAGTGGTTTTGGAACTTGGAAGATTGGATTTCAGTTATATATTCTTAGCTGAGATTCTTTTTTTTTTTTAATTTGATATGTGCATGTGTGGGTATGTACACATAGTCACAGTGCCCTTGGAAGGCAGAATTGTCCTATCTCGTGGAGCTGGAGTTTCTGGTTGTGGGCTGCTGAGGGTGCTGGGAACTGGGCTGATTTTCTTGTCATGCTATTCAGCATCCGTCTGTCTGCTTTGCTTTTTTGTTTGTTTGTTTGTGGTTTTTTTTGTTTGTTTTTTGTATTTTGAGACAAGGTTTCTCTGTGTCTGAGAAAATTATGTAAGCTTTCCTTACGGAGAAGCAGCTGAATTTAGAAAATAGACAGGTAATGTATGGTTGTATGATAGTGTGGTGATGCCAGTTTGGTGGGGTGAAGCTCATCATTTCTTCTATTTTTATTTTGCAGTTTAATTGGTTGGGGTCAGATAAGAAGAGGAGTGACCATTAAGCCAACTGTTGATGATGACTGACTGAAGACTTCAAGTTAAACAATGCCTTGGGAAGGAGATGGAATTTCTTTTACTAGCCTAGGGGTATATTTTCAAAGCAATACTAGAAAGACTTAATTTCCTAGCTCATTACCTTACTAGTAGCTATAAGCAAAACATAATTCTTATATTTTGGCAATGAAAATATGACCTCTACTTTTTTTTTTTATTGATTCCTTGTTTGACATCATGTAGCCCAATCCCAGTCATCCCCTCATATCCAACCTTTGCCCATGCAACCGCCCCCAAAATAACACACAAACAACAGAACAAAGCATAGAAAACATGTCATCATGGAAGCTGTAGCTTCTGTGACAACACCAATGTTGGATCCTCATCAGGACTCCTTCCGGTTATCCTGTTGCTGTGCCATGTCATAGAGATCCTGCAGCTTTGGAACAGCAGGGTGGCCCTTTCACGATCCCCACCATTCGAAGATGACATAGATTTTACGGTGGGTCAATTCAGAGCCCTGCATAGGGGCCAGGATGGTAGCTGAGCTGGTCAGCTGAGGCCCATTCTTCTAAGTGCTGCAGCTTGTGAGAGCCTGGGCCAGCTCTCCCTATAGAAGGTGGCAATGGGGGAGGGCGTCCCATCCACACCACCTCATAACAGACAAGTAGCCGGGCCAGCTGTCCAGAGTGCTATATCCAATGAGGGATGGTGGCAGACCTGCACAGCCTCAGGCACCCAGTGTTCTCTAGTGGTAATAATGAGCCATGGACACTGACCTGCTACTCTGGAGCCACAGACTCAAACGTGGCCCCGATGGCAGGGATGCCCTCTTATAACAGGCTACGTCTCTCCACTCATGAGCCTTCAATTCCTTTTTCTCTCTCATCTGTCCTGGTGACAAGCAGGTATCTATGCTTATGCACTGGAGGGCAGGACTGTGGGTGGCATGGAGGTCTAGAAGACCTTGTGTTCCTCTTCTCATGCTGTGCTGCCTTGCTTTAATTTGACTTTTATGAGTCCTAGGCATAAGACAAGGTTTGGCCATCAAGCTAGGATGAACAAAGGACTACCATCCACTCTGCCCCTGGTACAGAACAATACCACCAATAAGGGCTCTCTGCCCATTGCTGGGCTTATAACCTACTTCTGATATGGGGCTTCAAAGTAAATGTGAAAAGTGGAATACTATATACATTGGATCAAATCTGTATTGTAGCTAAAGTTAAGCATTCCAAAATAATGTTTTATGCTTATCAATCAATGAAAGTTTGAAGTGAAACTTCGCTGCAACCAGCCTTTGGTGTAGCACTTGTATCATTAACCTAAGATGAAAATGATCTCTTCTCGTGCATGATTCATCTGTGTGTGAGTAGCTCCATAGTGAAGGGCAATTAGTAAAGGCTAAAGACCTACCCCTTTATTTGTCCTTCTATTTGGGGTTCTGTTGTCTGAAATTTGAAGGAAGACGACCAATGGGCTCAAATAAGCACCACTCTTAGGAATTGAGTGCCCATTCCCTTAACACGGGTAGATCTTTCTTATCCATTTCCTGGATGGGACCTTAGGAATCCAGGGCCCTGAGACTATGTCTTTATTATTTATGCCTAATATCTCAGTCTTCCCACACTGGCAAAGAGTATAACAACTGGTGGTTAGTGATAATTGACAAGATTCTGTCCAGGCTGCTTTTTTGAGGTCTTTGTTTTAGTAAGCTATGGATGGAACAGTCTCATGCATGATGAATAAACGCTCTACCATTGACTCCACTGCCCCTAGCTGTAGTATCTTTCCTTGGCTGATAGGATTATGGTGGAAATTGTGCTATTGGTAATTTTGAGCCTTGAAAGAGGTAGAAATTATTCAAAAACAGTGTGTCCTTTGGTTTCTAAATCTATTCCCCACGTGCCTGCAGTTTTCTTGTGCAGTGCTTTTTAAGTTAATCATGATTTTTTCTTAATTAAATACTCTTTCACAGCAATGATTTCCAACTCTGGCTGACATAAGAATCGCTGGGGAAGTTTGAAGGGGGAAAAAAAAGCTCTGGGGTGGAGTCCAGGCTTTGATAGGGGTTTTTTTTGTTGTTGTTTCTTTGTTTGTTTGTTTTTCCTTTTTGAGGCAGGGTTTCTCTGTGTAACCCTGGCTGTCCTGGAACTCACTCTGTAGACCAGGCTGGTCTCAGACTCAGATCCGCTTGCCTCTGATTTACACACAAATGGAATTCAGTGCCACAATTACTATCCTGTGCTCTTCTGGATACTGCAGCTGTCCCAGAGAGGGTTAGAACTGTGGCTGGGAGTCTTGAATTTTGAGGAAACCTATTGATATTATGTATTTGATTGATTCTGAAAGGTTGTATTGGAGCATGAAGAAAACATTTAAATAAAATAAGGTTCTGAATCAAGCATTAATTGTGACTATGTGGTTTTTTTGTTTGGTTGGTTGGTTTTGGTTTTGTTTTTGGTTTTGTTTTTTCGAGAAAGGGTTTCTCTGTATAACCCTGGCTGTCCTGGAACTCACATTGTAGACCAGGCTGGCCTCGAACTCAGAAATCTGCTTGCCTCTGCCTCCCGAATGCTGGGATTAAAGGCGTGTGCCACCACGCCCAGCCACTTGCCCATGTGTTTTATAGATACTTTACACTAGAAATTCTGGTATGAGACTAAAAGTATTGAATGGCTTCTCCTGTCAGAACTGAAACCAGAATCTCATTAATTTTAAGCATCTGTGTGAATTGTACCTCCTCGTCTTAAGAGTTATTTCAAGGGCTGGAGAGATGGCTCAGCAGCTAAGAGCACTGACTGCTTTTCCAAAGGTCCTGAGTTCAAATCCCAGCAACCACATGGTGGCTCACAACCATCCGCAATGAGATCTGATGTCCTTTTCTGGGGTTTCTGAAGATAGCCACAGTGTACTTACATAAAATAAATCTTTAAAAAAAAAAGTTACCTCAAGTCAATGCAGTGATTCTTAGCTAATAAGTACCTGATTTAAAGTTAGTCTAAAAAATAAAGGGCATCAATGTCACCCAAAGACTATTTGTATATTCTGAGATGTGTGTGCTAGTTTGAATACAGAGGATTAGAACTAACAAGTGTGCAAATAACTGGATTCATAAATCTCATTTCCTGAAAAAGACTTCATTTGGTGATACTTTTCATAAAATAGATACTTTGGGTTTGGCGGGTATTGTTTTTTTTTAATTATATTATTTACTTATTCACTTTTCATCCTGGTCACTCCCTCCCACACTCCTTCCCCAATCCCCTCTCCTCTGAGTAGTTGGGGGCTCCCCCATCCTGGTACTTCAAGTATCTGCAAGGCTAAGTACCTCTCCCACAGAGGCTAGACAAGGCAGCCCAGCTAGAAGAACATATCCTATGTACAGGCAACAGCCTTTGGGATAGCCCCAGCTCTAGTATGTTTTTTGTTTGGTGGTTCAGATTCTGAGAACCCCAACAGTCTAGGTTTGTTGACTCTGTTGGTCTTTCTGTGGAGTTCCTATCCCCTTTGGGGCCCTCAATCCTTCCTCCTATTCTTCCATAAGAGTCCCCAAACTCCTTCCACTGTTTGGCTGTGTGTGTCTGCATCTGTCTTGAGTCAGCTGCTGGGTGGAGAACACCCTCCTGTCTGCAAACATAACAGTATCATTAATAGTGTCAGGAATTGGTGCTTGCCAATGGGATGGGTCTCCAAGTTGGGCTGATTATCGGTTGGCTGTTCCATCAGTCTCTGCTACATCCTTCAAGCCTACATTTCTTGTAAACAGGAGAATTTGGGGGTTGAAAGTTTTGTTGGTGGGTTGGTGTCCCTATGGCTCCATTAGGGTTCCTGCCTGGCTACAGGAGGTGGCCTCTTCAGGTTCCATATCCCCAATGCTGTGAGTCACAGCTGAGGACAACACCGTTGATTCTTGGTTACCTCCCTTACCCCAGGTCTCTGTCTCATCCTAGAGATGCCCCCGTGTCGTGCGCCGTCCCCGTCCAGCAGGAATAAGACACAAGACAAACAGGTTTCTTCCCCAACGGTTTACTCAGGAACTTGATGCACTTACAGCTTAGCAGAGCATGATGGCAAATGGCAAATGGCCNAAGACCTGGGAACTTTCACCTCGTCCCTACTACCGGGAACTCCTGCTAGTCCTAGGAACCTTCTACCTTCTCACTCGTCTCAATTACCGAGAACTTTTACCAATTCGTCCTAGGAACCTTCACCGGGCCCGCCAGCCGCTTTACCGCGGACTGAAATTGTAGCCGCTTTTACCTCAGACTTCTTAAGGCCTATACTTACTGGACCCGCCCTGTACCGGTGGGGTTCTGAAACCTTCGTGTGGGTCAGAATTGCTTCCTCGCCGTACGGGCTGCCATTTTGTCGTGCGCCGTCCCCGTCCAGCAGGAATAAGACACAAGACAAACAGGTTTCTTCCCCAACGGTTTACTCAGGAACTTGATGCACTTACAGCTTAGCAGAGCATGATGGCAAATGGCAAATGGCCCCACCACAAGCAGCCTATTTATACCCTGTTCTGGCCAATCACCGTGCTGCCTCGTGGCTCTCGCGTGACTACACCAGGTATTCTCGCGTGACTACACCAGGTGTTCTCGGGCTCAAGATCAAACAACAGCTGACACTGCCTAATGCCAATTTAAGAGTCGTTTATGCCAGAACAGCTGAATCGGTCGATGCCGTCTTTAAAGAGAGGTTGAATGGCTCCCTACACCCCCGTCTCCTCACCCCCATCAGTTGCAGATTTCTATCCATTCTCATGGCCATCCAGGCCACACCTGATCCTGAACCTGTGATCCCCACTCCCTCCCAGTTCCCTCCATCTGCCTCTTAGGACTATCTTATTCCCCTTCTAAGTGAGATCCAAGCTTCCTTACTTGGGCCTTCCTTCTAAAACAAGTATGCTTAATGGATGCTCAGCTAAGCATAGCACACAGGCCTATAATCCTAACACTCAGAGCATTGACCCTGAAGGACTGAATTTAAGGCCAGCTTGAAATCAAACCCTATCTAAAAGAAAAAGGCATGGACCTGGAAAGATGGTTTAGCAGTTAAGAGCTACAGTGAACTCATATACATAAATAAACTTTTCCAAAGATTCATTTATTTATTACATCTAAGTACACTGTAGCTGTCCTCAGACCAGAAGAGGGCGTCAGATCTCATTACAGATGGTTGTGAGCTACCATGTGGTTACTGGGATTTGAACTCATGACCTCTAGAAGCAGTCAGTGCTCTTAATTGCTGAGCCATCTCTTCAGCCCCCATAAATAAACATACTTCTTTTTTTTTTTTTAATTTGAGTACAGATGCACCAGAAGAGGGCACCAGATCCCATTAAAAATGGTTGTGAGCCACCATGTGGTTACTGGGATTTGAACTCAGGACCTTCAGAAGAGCAGTGCTGAGCCATCTCCCCAGCCCATAAACATTAAATAAATCTTTTAAAAAAATTTTTTTCTGAGCCGGGCATGGTGGCGCATGCCTTTAATCCCAGCACTCGGGAGGCGGATTTCTGAGTTCGAGGCCAGCCTGGTCTACAAAGTGAGTTCCAGGACAGCCAGGGCTAGACAGAGAAACCTTGTCTCGAAAAAACAAAAAAAAAAAAAATTTTTTTTTTTCTAGTACTGGGGCCTGGAGAGATGGCTCAGCGGTTAAGAGCACTAACTGCTCTTCTGAAGGTCCTGAGTTCAAATCCCAGCAACCACATGGTGGCTCACAACCATCCATAATGAGATCTGATGCCCTCTTTTGGAGTGTCTGAAGACAGCTACAGTATACTTACATATAATAAATAAATAGAATCTTAAAAAATAGAAATAGGGCGGGACGTGGTGGCGCACGCCTTTAATCCCAGCACTCGGGGAGGCAGAGGCAGGCGGATTTCTGAGTTCAAGGCCAGCCTGGTCTACAGAGTGAGTTCCAGGACAGCCAGGGCTACACAGAGAAACCCTGTCTCAAAAAAACCAAAAAAAAAAAAAAAAAACATAGAAATAGACGGGCAGTGGTGGCACATGTCTTTAATCCCAGCACTCGGGAGGCAGAGGCAGGTGGATTTCTGAGTTCGAGGCCAGCCTGGTCTACAGAGTGAGTTCTAAGACAGACAGGGCTATACAGAGAAACCCTGTCTCAAAAAACATATATATATATATATATATATATATATATATATATATATATGAGTGAGAGAGTGAGAGAGTGGTGAGAGAGTGAGAGAGTGAGAAAGTGAGAGAGTGAGAGAGTGAGAGAGTGTTGAGAGAGTGAGAGAGTGAGAGAGTTAGAAAGTGAGAGAGTGAGAAAGAGTGAGAGAGTGAGAGAGTGGTGTAAGATTGAGAGAGTGGTGAGAGAGTGGTGAGAGAGTGAGAGGGTGAGAGAGTGTGAAAGTGAGAGAGTGAGAGAGTGTGAAAGTGAGAGAGTGAGAGAGTGAGAGTGGTGAGAGAGTGAGAGAGTGAAAGAGTGAGAGAGAGAGTGATATATATATATATATATATATATATATATATATATATATATATATAGCCGGGCATGGTGGCGCACGCCTTTAATCCCAACACTTGGGAGGCAGAGGCAGGCAGATTTCTGAGTTTGAGGCCAGCCTGGTCTATAGCCTGGTCTACAAAGTGAGTTCCAGGACAGCCAGGGCTATACAGAGAAACCCTGTCTCGAAAAACCAAATAATAATAATAATAATAAATAAAAATAAAAAACCTTTAAAAAATTCTGCTACCTAAAAGTGGGAAGAATCCTATGAAACATGGTAATGGGGGCTGGCGAGATGTTTCAGAGATTAAGTACACTGCAGGTCTTCCCAGAGTTCAATTCCTGGCAACCACATGGTGGCTCATACCCATCTATGATGAGATCTGGTGCCCTCTTCTGGCCTTCAGGCATACATGCAGGCAGAACACTGTATACATAATAAATCTTTTAAAAAGTCATTATTTTTAAAAAAGGAGCTAGAGTTCAGGCCTAGTATAGATGAGGCTCTGAGTCAATCTCCAACAAAGCTAACACAAAATAAGTGACTATTTTCATGTAGATATAAGTCCACATTAACATTTAGTGAGTTAATTATTTTTGTGTATGTCTTAGTGCCTAAGTGCATATATGTGCATTAAATGTATGCAGGAAACCACAGATGTCAGAGTAAGATGTCAGGTCCCCTGGAGCTGAGTTGTGAGCCGTTGTATTGGTTCTGGGAACTGAATTTGGATGCTTTAACAAGAGCAGGAGGCACCTTTTATTGCTGAGCCATCTCTCCAGGCACCGCAGTTCATTTGCTTTCTTTTATTCGTTCTAGAACCCCAGCTCATGAAATTGTACCACTCCTGTTCAGAATGGGTTTTCCCTGCTTAAGTCTTTTGTTAATCCTGAGATTGAAGAAAAAGTGAGGGGGGGCGGAGGGTTGGGGAGACTGAGTCCATCGTCCAAATTAAAGCAAGTTGTACTGAAGTGCACTCTAGGCTGGCCTGCTGGCTGTCTCCAAGGTCTCCCCTAAGAGCAGCCCCCACTGGCTTCTTGAAGTTTTTTTTTTTTTTTTTTCCATAGGGGAGATAAGGTTTTCCCAGTGGGCGAGAGAGTTTGGTGGTTATTCATTGTTAAACGGAGGACAACAGGCAGTCACAAAGGCAAGGAAACCCCAGGGTGAATGGGGATTACAAACGTGTCTGCATCACACCAGGAACTTACTTTTGATTGCAAAGAGGCCTTAATTAGCAGGGACTAGACACAGGACAAACAGACTTCCCTCTTAGCTGGATTTTAGCACCAAGCAATCTGCTTTAAATATAAACAGAGCTCTCATCCTGTAAGATAAGTTTTCTGTAATAGGTCTTATTTCAACCTGCAAGGTATTCGTTCTGGCCTTGGTCTCACACTTTCTGGAAATATGCTTATATCCAAACCCAGAGAGGTGTGTTTCCATGGTGATTGCAAATTATTCAGTCAAGTTGATAAAATTAATCTTCACAACTCCACCCTTTGTTAACTCAAGCAGACCACCACATCATTGTAAACCATAACAATCTACTTTCATCTCAATACAGAATGCATCTAGCCCATCTCTAACAGTCTCCATAGTCATTAAACGGTTTCATCTGGGACCTAAGGCACTGTCAACTGTAAGCCCATGTAAAAATCAAAATATAGGGGGCTGGTGAGATGGCTCGGCGGGTAAGAGCACCCGACTGCTCTTCCGAAGGTAATAAGTTCAAATCCCAGCAACCACATGGTGGCTCACAACCATCCGTCACGAGATCTGGCTCCCTCTTCTGGAGTGTCTGAAGACAGCTACAGTGTACTCACATATAATAAATAAAATGAATCTTTTTTAAAAAAATCAAAATATAAATTATACACTTTGTGAAGATAAATATTCCATTTGCAAAGGGAAGGATGGGTGTATAGGAACAAAAGATCTGGCCAGAGCAAGTCCAAAACTCAGCAGGTCAGACCTCAAATCTTTGACAGGCACCTGAGGTTCATGATGGAATCATCCCAGCTTCAGAAATCTTGGAGTCCAAACCGTCACGCTCTGCTGCCCAAGCCAGTAGGGCACTTTTAGGCCAGCAGCACCATATCCCCACAGTCCTGACAACTTCACAGTTTTGTGGTCTCCATAGCAATTTAGGCTTCACTTCCAGAGCCTCACACAATGGCCTTTCAGGGCCTCCTCAGAAGAATTCCCATCCTGCTACACAGGTCTTGGCTTCATTGGGTCTTGGCAGATGTTGGGATACTGCCCCACCCCTTCGTACTCTTGCATCTTACATGCCTGTAAAAGCAGGAACACATGGACAACGCTGCCAGTTCTGTTTTGGTCAGCTCCATCTTTCTGGGCTGTAGGCAGCCTCCATAACCAAAACTGTAGTGGGCTCTGTGGCTAGGTGGTGGCTTTAGAGCATGAAACCCCCGTTTTCTGGTTAGGTCAGGTTGCCTCCTTTCAATTCATTTGTATTTTCACAAGTTGGGGCCTTTGATGGGTAACCCCTAGGGGAACCTTTCTTTATTGTGCAGCAAAGAAGGGTCCTCTTTAATGGCACTAAGTCCTTTCACAATTACAACTGCTGTTTCAGCGCCAGACTGGTTTACAAATTTTAAAATCCTCAACCCCTGCCAAACTGCTTTTCATATTTTGTTCCCTTTGTTGTTTTACTGTGTGTCTGAACAAAGGCAGTGATATAAAACTGGGCAGCCTTCTGTCTTGAGATTCCCTCCTCCAAACAAATGAGTCCATTACTTTTTAATTCAGCCTCGTTCAGGTTCTCAGGATGGAGGTAGAAAACAGGTTCTTTACCAGAATATAACAGGAATGACCTCCAGAGTCCACAGTCCCTTCTGAAACCTCACAAAGTGAGCCTCCACTTTTGCATTTCTCTAAGCATTGTGGTCTTTTAAACTCTCACCGGAATATTGCCAGTTTAGCTATTCCAGGACAGCCAGGTTTCTTACACAGAGAAATCCTGTCTCCAAAAACAAAACAAAAACAACAAAAAAACCTAAGTAAATGTAGAAAAGGAAGTGTTGTAGTATACTAAGCAAAGAACTCTCAGAGCCATCATATTTAATGAAACAGTGTGCTAGGTTATAGCTCATAGAACACTTGTCTGTATGTCCAAAGCTCCAATCTCCACAACCTAGCACTTAAAAAGAAAACCTTACTAAAACATCAGAACTTGGTGATATCTTGTCGTGCCATAGATAGGGAAAGTTTTAACATACACACAACCAAGAAAGACAAGTACATCCACTTACATCTGTAATTCAAATACTCAGGAGGCTGAGGAACCAATGTAAAATTGGAGCTACTCTGAGCTACACAAGACAGTCTCAAAAGGGATGGAGTGAGAATTGTGGGTTGATGAAGCAATTGGGCTGAAATTGACCGGATGCAGTTTTATTGGATTTCCATTCATGCTCTTGTTTAGAACAGTCCAGGAACTGCCCAGTTCAGCTCTGTAGCATTGCTTTCTGACACTTTGCAAATGAGGTATACATATTAGTAATGGAAAAGATGGAATATTATTTACAAGATATTGACTATCTACCCAGAAAACATAACTTGGAATGGGTAAGACAATAATGTGACAAAATTAAAGACAAGCATGCAAAATTATAATCTACCATACATATACAAAAAAAATGCAATAGATACACACTCCTCAGGCATACATTCACATGGAAGAAGATATGTGGCACATGTCTTTAATCCCAGCACTGAGGAAGGAGAGGCAAACTCTGTGAGTTTGAGGCTAGCCTGATCTACAAATTGGGTCTAGGACAGCCAGAGCTCTGTTACACAGAGAAATTTTTTTTTTTGAGTTTTTTTTTTTTTTTTTTTTTTTTTTTTTTTTTGTGACAGGGTTTCTCTGTGTAGCCCTAGCTGTCCTGGAACTCACTTTGTAGACCAGGCTGGCTTCGAACTCAGAAATCCACCTGCTTCTGCCTCCCAAGTGCTGGGATTACAGGCGGGGGCCACCACCGCCTGACTTCAAAAAATTTTTTAAAATAAACAAACAAAAACAAAACAGAGCAAAAAGATATGTGTGAGTAAATCTAGCCTTTTGCTAAATATCCAAAGGATTAAACAGTTAGAAATATTCTTCCTGGTTGGGACAACTCTGTTATAGAGACATCAATGCCTCCAAAGTTTTCATTCTATTCCATGTGATCTCAATCAAAGACTTCAATTGTGCATGTGATTGAACATGTCCACATATGCATGCCAACATGCATGGATGCCACGGCACATGTGGAGGACAACTGAAAGGAGCCAGTTCTCGCCTTCCACCATGTGAGTCTTGAACATTGACCTCAAGTCACGGGGCTTGTCAGCAGGGCACCTTTATCTGCTAAGCCATCTCACTCCCCAGCCCCTAAATTTCAGTAAGATTTTTAAAGAGCTTGTCCAGGGCTGGAGAGATGGCTCAGCAATTGAGAGCAGAAACCCTCGTGCACTAGTCTTCAGGTGGTTCCTAACCACCAATAGCTGAAGCTCCAGAGGGATCCAATCTCTGGCTACTCTGGGTACCATCACCACACACACACACACACACACACACACACACACACACAATTAAAAATAATAAAAGCAAGTGGAGGGCTGGCATTGTTCATTTGTTTAATTGTTTTTGTTGTTTTGTTTTGTTTTTGTTTCTTTTTTGAGACAGGGCCTCTCTACATAGTCCTAGCTGGCCTCAAACTCACTATGGAGAACAGTCTGGCCTCAAACTCACAGAGACCACCTGCCTCTGCCTCTGCCTCTGCCTCTGCCTCCAGAGTATATACATAAATAAGATTTTTTTTTAGGGGCTTGAAAAGTGATGACTGCTCTTGCAAAGGACCCTGGTTAGTAATTCCCGTTCCAGGCGATCCAATGCCATTTTTTGCCCTCAGCAGGCACCAGACACACACGTGGTCCACAATACAATCATGAATGAAGACAAAATACTCACAAAATAATAGCACTTTCCGTGGGGGGGGGGGGGAAGGTTCAAGACAGGGTTTCTGTATGTAATACTGGCTGCCCTGGAACTCTTCTCTGTAGATCAGGCTAGCCTTGAACTCACAGAGATTCACCTGCCTCTGCCTCACAAATGCTGAGATCAAAGGAATGTGCCACCACCATGTGGTTTAATATATTTTTAAGATTTTCTTTTTTTTTTTCGAGACAGGGTTTCTCTGTATAGCCCTGGCTGTCCTGGAACTAACTTTGTAAACCAAGCTGGCCTAGAACTCAGAAATCCGTCTGCCTCTGCCTCCTGAGTGCTGGGATTAAAGGCGCGCCTAATTATGAGTATATGCGTATTGTCTGGGTATGCACCTGTGAGTGGCCAAGGAAGCCAGAGACATTGTATTCCTCTGGAACTGTTAAAAGCCGGATTCCGGTCCTCTGAAAGTGCTGTAAATACTTTTAACCTCTGACTCATATTTTCAGTCCTGACATACAACATTTTAGAGCATCTTTTTTTCGATTATTCAATTTCTTATTCAAATTTTTTGTTTTTTGTAGAAAGGGTTTCTCTGTGTAGCCCTGGCTGTCCTGGAACTCACTCTCACTCTCTAGACCAGGCTGGCCTCGAACTCAGAAATCTGCCTGCCTCTGCCTCCCAAGTGCTGGGATTAAAGGCGTGCGTCACCACTTCCCGGTGCTTATTCAATTATAAAAATTACATTTATTTTATTTATAGTGTGGGGAGAGCATTTTCACAGGCCATGTTGAGGTCCGAGGGCTTCCATTAGGGTTTGAGGAGACTCTGGAGCGAACTCGGCTGTCAGGCTAGGCAGCAAGCATCTTTACTGGCTGACTTTATCTCACCAAACCTAAAATCATAATATGAAATGTGTCACTGATGCAGAGACAGATCAATCATTCCACCAGACTACAACCAGACTTAAAATTATAGTAACATATTTTATAGACAGCGTGTGCTATCAATGAGAAAAAGGCTTTCCTTTTTTTTAACAGAAAAAAAAATCATTGAACAAAAAGTCACGCCTAAGACATGGGCGTATTGGGCGCTGGAATAGACAGTTTTGATAGGCGAATCTGAAATAAAAGTGCCTTGTTTAGGAACCAGTGTTTTGGGTTTGTTTCCCTCTCAGCCTTGTAAAAGGGGCGGGGCAGGCAGGGAGGACGGACTCATCAGCGGTAGCAGCAGCTGCAGCCTCAGCAGCCACGGCGCCTTGGGCGCCCGCGGAGCGGCGCGCCCGTGCGCAGTCGGCACACGGAAGACCCAGTCAGAGCCGATTCGGCCGCCGAGTTCACTTCCTGTACCGTCCCGCCGCCCCTCCTCTTCCGCCACCCGCGCCGCGCCGCCGCCTCCATCGTGGGAGTAGAGTATGGCTGGTGGAGACCAGCTCCTCCCTAGTCGCCCGCTGCTTCCCGAAGCGCGCCGCCGAGCCTGCGTAATGCGCTACCCCTGGGTGATCGAGCGCGGAAAGAGAATTAACTCTTTCCGGCCCCAAACCGGCCCTTGAATTGCGTGCTGGGAAAACAGGAAGTGACGAGGCTGGGAAAAGGGGTGGGCCCAGATCCGTCGGTTTGAGGGCGGAGCTGACGCGCTCTAGGCTTTACCCGCCGAGCCATTAGGCTGCGTTCTCGCGCCCTCCCGCGCCACGCTTTTCCTCCACGTGGAGCGTCTGAAATGAACTAGGAGTGGCCTGCTTTAGTCCCCTGGCTCGTTCATCCGCCATGGAGGACTCCCGTACCCCCAGACGCGTGCGCGTGGATGCGTGCTCTGCTTTTCCTGCTCTGCGCACCAGCCTCGGCCAAACAGCCGCCCCGCTGAGCGTGTTCCGTCACGCCGCTCTACTTGGGACGCCTCCGTGGCTTCTTTCCATTTTTTTTGCTTGTTCCCCTAAACTATGTCCCATAAGCCTTAAGTTACACATTTTCTTTTGAGTCTATTTGGAAAGGATTGATTTTTTTTCTTTCAAGTTTTTAGATCTACGTTTTCAATGAAGTATTTCACCAACAGTACATATGACGGGTAATTTTAGAATACAATTTGGGGATGGTGTTTGCAAGGATGCTTATTGTATTTCGCTTTAGGATGAAGGTTTTTTTTTTTTTTAAGATTTATTTTATTTTATTATATGTAAGTACACTGTAGCTGTCCTCAGACACTCCAGAAGAGGGAGCCAGATCTCGTTACGGATGGTTGTGAGCCACCATGTGGTTGCTGGGATTTGGACTTATCACCTTCGAAAGAGCAGTCGGGTGTCTTACCCGCTGAGCCATCTCACCAGCCCCGTTTTTTTGTTTTTGTTTGTTTGTTTTTTTTAAATCATGCATTAAAACATTCCAGCTTCAGCGCTGCAAAGCCATAGTGAATTTGAAATGCTGTGAAGGGCTGAATTAATCTCCAAAGCAATAGATGCCTGTCAGTTAAATTAAAAAACCAAAGTCAAGTGGAAGGGAGGAGAGTCTTTGCTTCTACCAGATTCCTCACTTCCCCTCCTGAAACCTTCACTTTATTTGGTTAGTGCAGGTTCACTATATTTCAGCCCTGGTCGGAATTCTCTAGGAAGCTGACAGCAATCTCAATTTGCCTTCCCAACTACTGGGATTATAGACATGAACCACCATACCCTGCTAACCTTCTGCCTTTTAAAGCACATTATTTTACTGTGGTGATGGACATCAACGCTATCTGTCACCAGGGACCTCTGAAGCCTTTTTCGTGACCTGGCTTAATTTGTGTTTCTTTGTTTTGTATCCTGTGGTTTTTCTAATGGATTTTCAGGACTTTTGCAATTTCATAGCTATCCAGGCTCCATGTCCTAAATTTTAAGAACTTAAACTGAGTGCTAGCAAGATGGCTCAACAGTTCCAAATGCTTGCCAGGTAAGCCCGTTGAACTAGGTTCTAGCCTGGGAATTCAGAGAGAAAGGCGCGCGCCTGTAATCCAAGCACTCAGGAGGCAGAGGCAGGCAGATTTCTGAGTTCGAGGCCAGCCTGGTCTACAGAGTTCCAGGACAGCCAGGGCTACACAGAGAAACCCTCTCTCCAAAAAACCAAAACAAAGAGCTGGAGAGAGATGGCTCAGTGTTTAAGAGCACCGACTGCTCTTCCGAAGGTCCTGAGTTCAAATCCCAGCAACCACATGGTGGCTCACAACCATCTGTAATGAGATCTGACACCCTCTTCTGGTGCATCTGAAGACAGCTACAGTGTACTTAGATATAATAATAAATGAATCTTTAAAAAAAAAAAAACAAAACCAAGTCAGGCGTGGTCGTGCACACCTTTAATCCCAGCACTTGGGAGGCAGAGGCAGGCAGATTTCTGAGTTCGAGGCCAGCCTGATCTACAAAGTGAGTTCAGGACAGCCAGGGCTACATAGAGAAACCCTGTCTCGAAAAAAACAAAACAAAAAAACAAAACAAAAACAAAAAAACAAAAATTAAAGGAAAAAGTTGTTCTCTGGACTCCACATTCATATATCTCAACACACTAAAAATTTCAAGTTAAAAAAAAAAAGAACTTTTGGCCTCAGTAGTTAAAAGTACTGGATGTAGGACTCACTTTCCATTCCCAGCAATGACAACGGTCTCTTACTATAGTCCCAGGGGATTCAAAACCTTCTGCCCCACTGGCACTATATGCACATGGTACACAGACATATATGCAGGCAAAATGTCCATACACACGGAAAATTTAAAAAATTTTAAATTAAAATTTTAAATTTACCGGGTAGTGGTGGCACATATCTTTAATCCCAGCACTTGGGAGGCAGAGGCAGGCAGATTTCTGAGTTCGAGACCAGCCTGGTCTACAGAATGAGTTCCAGGACAGCCAGGGCTACAGAGAAACCCTATCTCGAAGAAAAACAAAAACAAAAACAAAACAACCTGTAAATTCAAGGTGATGTTTATAGTCCTACTGACTCAATGTAAGGCCAGCCATCATGACAAAGTTGCCAGTGTTCTCTAAGGAGTCAGTGGTCTCTGTGGCTTCAGTAGCTCCTGGGTTTGTTGCCTGTCTCTGCTGCTGTTTCTGATGTTTCCCATCTCCAACCCTTCTTACTTAGCTTCGCTGTTGTGTGTAATAACTTAGTGACAGAAAGTGTTGCTTAGTCCTCCCAGCACCCCTCATCTGAGATTTGAATTAGTGCAATAAAAATAGAAGTACAAAATTTGCCAGGCGGTGGTGGTGTACATCTTTAATCCCAGCACACTGGAAGTCAGAGAAGCAGGCAGGTCTCTTGAGTTCAAAGTCTGCAGAATGAATTCCAGGACAGCCAGGGAAACCCTGTCTCTAAAAATGGTGCAGAATTTATGGCTGAAGAAACATACAAACGATCATAGGTTAGGGCAGAAGACAGGGTGAAGCTCAATGGTTGAGAATTCGCCTGACGTGAAGCCTGGGCTCCACCCGCAGCACCAGAAGAAATAAACCAACAAAAAGATAGATTGGATGAAAACTCTTTGTTGTTGTTGTTTGTTTGTTTTTGTTTTTCAAGGCAGAGTTTCTCTTTGTAGCCCTGGCTGTCCCGGTACTCACTCTGTAGACCAGGCTGGCCTCGAAGTCAGAAATTCGCCTGCCTCTGCCTCCCAAGTGCTGGGATTAAAGGCGTGTGCCACCACCAAACAGCCACCACCAAACAGTCTTAAAAGAGGGCTACCTGAGACAGCTTCCAACATTTTGGAGGCTGACGCAGATTTTTAAAAAAGATTTATTCTTATTATTTTGAGTTACGTGCACATATATGTGTGGGAGTAGGGGAGAAAGGGGAAGTACGTGTGTGCCTGATCGAGCAGGTGTCTGCAGGGCCCAGAGGCATCAGGTCCCCTGGAGCTGGAGTTACAGGTGGCTGTGGGCTGCCTGAGAGGAGCACTGGGAATCAATTTTGAGTCTTTTGCAAGAACAGTTTGTGCTCTTAATTACTAAGCCATCTCTCCAGCCCTGAGGCAGGAGGATTTCAAAGTTCAAACCAAACTGGGTTATATACCAAGCCAGTTTAGAATCCAAAGACTCTGTCTCAACAACAACAACAACAACAAAAGCAAATACAACAACTGTAACAACAAAACAGGGCTGGTGAGATGGCTCAGTGGGTAAAGGTAAACTGTTGTCATGCTGAGAACCTGAGTTGGATCCTGGGGACCCACATAGTGGAAGGAAAGAGCCAGATCCCTGTAGTGATCCTCCGACCTACACACACACACACACACACACACACACACACTCACAGTGGCATGCCCCTCTCCCCAGAAAACAAATAATAAATAAAAGTAGTTCTAAATAAGTAAATAAATATAAAATAAGTATATAAATACATACATAAATGGTTGAAGCATTCTAATGATGGGAAAGACACTAAAATTTCTTTTTAAAAAACAAACCAAAAAAAAAAAAAAAAAAAAACAGAGCTGGGCGTGGTGGTGCACACCTTTAATCCCAGCACTTGGGAGGCAGAGGAAGGAGGATTTCTGAGTTCGAGGCCAGCCTGGTCTACAAAGTGAGCTCCAGGACAGCCAGAGCAATACAGAAAAACCCTGTCTGGAAAAGAAAAAAAAAAAAAAAAAAAAACCAACAGGACTGGAGAGATGGCTCAGCAACTAAGAGCACCCAGGTTTAATTCCCAGAACCTGCCGGGTGTGGTGGCACACGCCTTTAATCCCAGCACTCGGGAAGCAGAGGCAGGCAGATTTCTGAGTTCGAGGCCAGCCTGGTCTACAAAGTGAGTTCCAGGACAGCCAAGGCTATACAGAGAAACCCTGTCTTGAAAAAAAAATTCCAGAACCCACGTGGCAGCTCACAACTGTGTTCCATTTCCAGAGGTTCAAACACTATCTTAGATATGTTCATGCAGGCAAAACACCCTCACACATAAATTCATTAATTAAAAAGACAAGCCGCCAGGCAGTGGTGGCACGTGCCTTTAATCCCAGCACTTAGGAGGCAGAGGCAGGCGGATTTCTGAGCTCGAGGCCAGCCTGGTCTACAGAATGAGTTCCAGGACAGCCAGGGCTACACAGAGAAACCCTGTCTCAAGAAAAACTAAAACTCATGCCTTTAATCCCAGAACTCGGGAGGCAGAGGCAGGCGGATTTCTGAGTTCAAGGCTAGCCTGGTCTACAGAGTGAGTTCCAGGACAGCCAGGGCTACACAGAGAAACCCTGTCTCACAAAAGAGAAAAACTGTTCACATTCAAAAGATACATCTGCAAATATTATTTCTAATATTGTTTATGTTGCTTATTATGGCAGCAATCATAAGTCACCTTAATACTTACTAGTCAAGGGGTGATTAAATATGTTGTGTCGTATATTTATTCTGCCCGGTTTAAAATGTAAGGTGAAAATATTGATTTAGAAAGTGTTGTTTGAAAATCCCTGAGAGGACATAATCATTTTGACTTAGAGTGGCATGAGACTGCACCATGAAGTATTGATTCTCACTCACCTCAACACAAAGAAAGAGGACAGTCAACGGAACAAATGTCACATCAGTCTTATATAAACACTATATCAGTCTTATCATGAAATCTGTCAGAAGCACAGCTGTATAGGGAGAAAGCCATTTTTTCCCTTGAAACAGGGTATTATTGTGTAGCCCAAGCTGACCTTAAATTTGCAGTCCTCCTATCTTAGTATCTTGAGTGTTAGGACTATAGGTCTGCCCTACTGTGCCAAGCTACGCCATGGTCATATTAGTGAAGTAATACATTGAAGTTAGTCACTATTTGGCTGAGGGATCCATTGCAATAGATTTTCCTACAAGTATTTCCTATCAAATAAAATTTCCTAGCTGGGTGTGCTGGCATACCTTTAATCTCAGTACCAAGGAGACAAAGGCAGACAGATCTCACAACCAGCCTTGTCTACATAGTGAGACCCTTTCTCAAAAATACAATAAAAAAATAAAAACAGGAGCTGGAGAGATGACTCATCAGTTAAGAGCGCCTAGCACGCAAGAGAAAGGCAGATCTCTGGGAGCTGACAGCCAGCCTGGTGCCTGGTCTACATAGTGAGACCCTATCTCAAAAAGAAAAAGGAAAAAAAGGAGCTGGAGAGATGATGATTCACTAGTTAAGAACGCCCAGCATGCAGGAGAAAGGCAGATAGACCGCTGAGTTAACAACCAGCCTGGTCTACAGAGTGAGACCCTATCTCAAGAAATCAAAAAGAAAAAGAAAAGGAAAGGAACTGGAGAGATGGTGACTCATTAGTTAAGAGCGCCCAGCATGCAGAAGAAAGGCAAACAGACCTCTGAGTTAACAACCAGCCTGGTCTACAGAGTGAGACCCTATCTCAAAATAAATAAAATGAAGGGAGCTGGAGAGACCGCTCCTTCACAGCAGCTCAGGTTTGATTTCCAGCTCGAGTGATGGCTTCCAAGTGTTTGTAACTCCAGTTCCTGTAGATTCAATTTCTCTTCAGATCTCTCAGGGATTCTGCATGCATGCATGAGGCACACATACATACATACATTCAGGCACACACCTACACATGATGTTAAATACATAAGTGTTTTTAAAAAACAATGTATACTTTCCTACTAGTAATAGTTAATCATATTTTCTCCATAATGAACATGGAAACAGACTTAGCAGAGATAATCATTTTAAGTGCTATGCTCCAAAAGTGATAAGCTCTCTCTTTCTCTCTCTCTCTCTCTCTCTCTCTCTCGCTCTCTCTCTCTCTCTCTCTCTCTCTCTGTGTGTGTGTGTGTGTTTGTGTGTGTGTAAAATGTCACAGTAAAACTTCAACTAACCAGGAATGCATTTTAGGGTTAGTAAGATAGATAATGTGTGTACTTCAAACTTAAACAAGAACTCTGCTCCCACGTGGATCCGCTTTACGTACGAGAGACCTCATAATTTGTAATCATCAACCTTCTCCAAACGATTGTGAAAACCAACAAAACCCAATAGCCCTGTAGCAACGTCAAAACCACTAATCCAATAATCTTGTTTGCCACAAGTTTCTTAGCCACATGACTTTTTTCTTTTTGGAGGAGGGGGGTGTTTTTTTCAAGGCAAGGTTTCTCTGTGCCATCTTGGCTGTCCTGCAACTCACTCCATAGATCAAGCTGGTCTCGAACTTAGAGAGGCATCTGCCTCTACCTCCCAAGTGCTGGGATTAAAGGCATGTGCCACCACTGCCCGGCTTTACTACTCTTTTCAAAAGACCAGTTTTTGACTTTGTTAATTTTTCCTATTGTGCTTCCCTTGTGTGTGTGTGTGTGTGTGTGTGTGTGTGTGTGTGTAGGCACACATGTGCCACAGTGCACTAGAAGAGGTCAGATGACAGCTTTGGGTATAGGTATTCAACTTCCATTTTCTTTTCTAATATAAACATTCAAAGTGAGTTGTTTCCCACTTAGAGATTTGCATGACTAAATCAAATAAGGTTTTGTTTACTTATTTGGATATCTTATAGTCAGTAAAATGTACCAATCTCAAGAATTTATTTTGACAAGTTTGACTAGTTTATATATCCATGTATCTGTCAGGCCAAACCAGATACAGAGTATTCTCACACTCCAAAGAATAACACGGCATAATCCTGCCATATGTAAATGTTTTTGGCATCTGAGTTGTTTTTCTTCTCTTTTCTTTTTTTTTTAACCTTTTTATTGATCTGAGTTGTTTTGTATTTTGTGAGTGTTTATTTGAGAGGGTGCCATATGTCACAGTGTGTGTTCTTTCTTTCTTTCTTTCTTTCTTTCTTTCTTTCTTTCTTTCTTTCTTTCTTTCTTTCTTTCTTTCTTTTGAGACAGGGTTTCTCTGTATAGCCCTGGCTGTCCTGGAACTCACTCTGTAGACCAGGCTGGCCTCGAACTCAGAAATCCGCCTGCCTCTGCCTCCCAAGTGCTGGGATTAAAGGTGTGCGCCACCACGGCCAGCCACAGTGTGTGTGTTTAAGTCATAGCACAACTTGCAGGAGTTGGTTTTCCCCTTCCACTGTGTGGGTTCAGGGCATCAAATTCAGGTCATCAGTCAGGCTTGACAGCAAGTGCTTTTTACCTAGTGAGCCATCTTGCTAAACCACATCTGAATTTTTTTTATTTCCAATATTTTTTAGATCTATCTATGTTGTAGTGAGTGTCAATTTTAACCTTATCATTACAGAATACTATTCTACTGTAAAGATATAACACAATCCCTGTCTCTGACTCAGTTGTCTGCTGTTAGATCCCTTCCCCCTAGCTGAACTGCTTGGTCAGGTCTCAGTGGGAAAGGATGTATTTTGTCCTGCTGCAACTTGATGTCCCAGGGCAGGGTGGTACCCAAGGGCAGCTTGCCCTTCTCTGGGCAGAAAGGGAGAGGATAACGAGGGGAGAGATTTGTGAGTGTGGGACTAGGAGGAGAGGAGGGAGAGGGGCTGAGACTCAGATGCAAAAGGAATACAAAAAATAAAATAAGGAAAAACAATTTTGTTTTTTTTTGTTTTGTTTTGTTTTTCGAGACAGGGCTTCTCTGTGTAGCCCTGGCTGTCCTGGAACTCACTCTGTAGACCAGGCTGGCCTCAAACCCAGAAATCCGCCTGCCTCTGCCTCCTAAGCACTGGGATTAAAGGCGTGCGCCACCACCACCTGGCAGGAAAAACAATTTTTAAAAGATATGGCAATCCTGGGCTGGTGAGATGGCTCAGCGGGTAAGAGCACCCGACTGCTCTTCCGAAGGTGATAAGTTCAAATCCCAGCAACCACATGGTGGCTCACAACCATCCATAACGAGATCTGGCTCCCTCTTCTGGAGTGTCTGAAGACAGCTACAATGTACTCACATATAATAAATAAAATAAATCTTTAAAAAAAAAAAGATATGGCAATCCTGTTTACTTGTTTGTCCGTTAATGGTAAGTCTTTGTGTAGGAGTAAATTTTGATTTCTTTGCAGAAGATTCCTAGGAGTGTAATGTTGGCTTATGTGATGAGCCTGTGTTCACTTTTTTAAAAAAGATTTATTTATTTATTTTATGTGTGTACACTGTATCTGTCTTCAGACACCCCAGAAAAGAGCTTCAGTTCTCATTACGGATGGTTGTGAGCCACCATGTGGTTGCTGGGATTTGAACTCAGGACCTTTGGAAGAGCAGTCGGTGCTCTTAACTGCTGGCTGAGCCATCTCACCAGCCCCTGTGTTCACTTTTTAAAAGAAACTGTTACAGTGGTTTTGAAACTAGCTACTTTATTCTATATTCCCATCAGCAATTTAGAAGGCTCTCAGGTTCCCCAAATCTCCTCTAATGCTTTGTACTGTCTGTTCCATGTTCCTTTTAGTGGGTGTGCAGTGCTTGTCCAGTGATTCATATTTGGTAAAACCTTTTAATCTCTCTCTCTCTCTCTCTCTCTCTCTGTGTGTGTGTGTGTGTGTGTGTGTGTGTGTGTGTGTGTGTGTGTGTGTGAGAATTGAACGGAAGGGCATGTACTAAGTAAGCAAAGGCTCTACCACTGAGCTACACCTCCAGTCCTCCAACTTGTCTTTACTTCCATTTGTTTGTTTGTTTGAGACTGGATTTCTCTGTGTAGCTCTGGCTGTCCTGGAACTCACCATGAAGACCAGGCTGTTCTGGGACCTGACAATCTGCCTGCCTCTACCTCCCAGTGCTGGGATTAAAGGCATGCACAACCACTGCCCAACCCTCCTCTTATTTATTATTATTATTATTATTATTATTATTATTATTATTATTTTGTGGGGGGTTGTTTGTTTTGTTTGTTTGTTTGTTTTTCGAGACAGGGTTTCTCTATATAGCCCTGACTGTCCTGGAACTCACTTTGTAGACCAGGCTGGCCTCGAACTCAGAAATCCGCCTGCCTCTGCCTCCCAAGTGCTGGGATTTATTTTGGTTTTTTGAGACAGGATTTCTCTGTATAGCCCTGGCTGTCCTGGAACTCACTTTGTAGACCAGCCTGGCCTCGAAGTCAGAAATCTGCTTGCTTCTGCCTCCCAAGTGC
Source organism: Mus minutoides (assembly GCA_902729485.2). Classification (NCBI taxonomy): domain Eukaryota; kingdom Metazoa; phylum Chordata; class Mammalia; order Rodentia; family Muridae; genus Mus; species Mus minutoides. The sequence continues at coordinate 508,072 of LR753371.1, forward strand.
TGGGATTAAAGGTGTGCACCACCACGCCCGGCTCCTCCTCTTATTTTTTAAAGACAGGTCCTGACATAGCCCAGGCTGTCCTCAAAGTCAATATATATCCTATACTGACCATAGACTTCTGATCATTTCTGCCTTCATTTCCAGAGTGCTGGGGATTATAGGCCTGTACTACCATACCTGTTTTTGTTTTTTGTTCTTTTGAGACAAGTTCTCTTTATATAACCCTGGTTTGACTAGAACTCTGTATGTAGACCAGGCTGGCCTTGAACTTATAGAAATCCACTTGTTTTCTGCCTTCTGAGTGCTGAAATTAAACATTTCTGTTACAATACCCAGCCATAAGTGGTACAGGGTGTTGAGCTAAGCCAGGACTATAGCTGCCTTGGGCATGGTAGGCATTGAACCACTGAGCTATATTCCTGGAGTTTTTTGTTTGTTTGTTTGTTTGTTTGGAAAAATATTTAACCTATCTTTCATTTTTTTAGATCTCTCTCTCTGTGTCTCTCTGTCTTCCTTGTCTCTGTCTCTCTCTCTTGCTTGTCTTTGTGTGATGGAGATCAGACCATGTGCTAGGCAAGCACTACATCATTGGTCTATATTCTCAGACCTTTTGCTTTTCTGATTTGGTGCTAGATAGAGAACCCAGGGCGTAGCCCACACAAAGCACAGTCTACCACCAAGCTTACTCCCAGTCTTATCTTTCATTTAAAAAAAATGTATCTTCTGAAGTTCATGAACTTCATTCTCATGAAGTACAGAATGGTTTCCCTTTGTGGAATGCTTTCTGTGTCATAGCTAAGATTTCGTTGCCTCCTTCAATATCTCAGATATTTTCCTGTGTTTTCATCTAGAAGCGTTACAGGTTTGGTTTTGTTTGGCAGTGTGGAGGATGAAACCCAGGACCTCCCACATGGTAAGCAAAAGCCCTCCAACTAAGCTACATCTCTGACTCTTTTATATTTAAAACTGATTTGCCTTGATTTTTCATATACTTTCAGGACCAACCTGGTAATTTCTCTAAAACAGTCTGCTAGAATTTTGATGATAATTGTAATGCATTTCTAGACCCAGTTTGGAGGGTGTACTGGCTAGTTTTGTGTCAACTTGACACAGCTGGGGTTATCACAGAGAAAGGAGCTTCAGTTGGGGAAGTACATCCATGAGATCCAGCTATGGGGTATTTTCTTAATTAGTGATCAAGGGGGAAAGGCCCCTTGTGGGTGGTGCCATCTCTGGGCTGGTAGTCTTGGGTTCTATAAGACAGCAGGCTGAGCAAGCCAGGGGAAGCAAGTCAGTAAGGAACATCCCTCCATGGCTTCTCCATCAGCTCCTGCTTCCTGACCTGCTTGAGTTCCACTCCTGACTTCCTTGGTGATGAACAGCTGTATGAAAGTGTAAGCTGAATAAACCCTTTCCTCCCCAACTTGCTTCTTGGTCATGATGTTTGTGCAGGAATAGAAACCCGGACTAAGACAGAGGGCATTGCCATCTTGACAGTACTGGTAATTCCAATTCCTAAGTGTGGAATATCTCTCCATATCTCACACTCTTTCACTTCTCTTTAATATTTTATTAATTTCAGTGTACATGTCTTCAACTTCTTTCATTAAATTAATTCTAACTACACATTTTCAATTTTTAAAAAAATTTTCACTTTTGAATTGTATATAAAAGTTCAGTTGAAGCTGGGTGGTGGTGGTACACTCTTTTAGTCCCAGCACTGGGGAACTGGGAAGGCAGAAGCAGGCAGATCTCTGAATTCAGGGCCAGCCTGGTCTACAGAGTGAGTTCCAGGATGGCCAGGGCTACACAAAGCAACTCTGTCTCAAACAACAACAAACCAAAAGAAAAACAACAACAAAAGCATAGTTGATTTTTCATGTGCCCTTATTTATGCCCTGCATCCCTGAAGCATGTGTTTATTGATTCAAGTAGAAATACTTTACTTGTTTGTGCCGTATGCATGCATTCCTTGGCTTTTCTTTTCTTTTGTTGTTTTGTTTTTGGACGCAAGGTTTCTCTATGTAGCCCTGATTGTCCTGGAATGGGATTTTTGTCCTGGAGGACCGTGTCTTCTGCAAGTAAAGACAATTTCATTCCCTTCCAGCCTGAATGCTTTTAATTTTTTCCTACTGATTTAGTAGCCAGAACCTCCAGAATGCACAAATACATTTTAATGGTGGTGAAGGTCAAACTCCAACCTTGCACATGTTTGTAAGCTCTTATGACCCAGTGTCCAACCTAAGTAGCAACAGTATATTTATTTTGTTCCTGGGTTTTTGTTTGTTTGTTTTTCATTCTGAGAATGGAACTAAGACCCTCACATGCTGAGCAAGCACTCTACTACTAAATAACATCCCTAACCCCTGTTCATTAATTTTGGGGTATTACATCAAGCTGTGCTCCTGGCATAAGTCTCAGTGAACATCAGGCTTCTAGAATCTATACCTTTCCAAGTGTCTCCCAATAGGAGCATCTAACATGTTCAGGTTTTTTAAAACCTATCCCTATCAACTTGTTTCCCAGACAGAGTGGATACACCAGTTCACATTCTCTTCAGCAATGTGTTCAGTTTTCCTGAATCCTTGCCAAGAATTGATCTGGCTACATTTCATTTGAACTATTCTGAGGGGCATGCCGTGAGTCTTCCAGCAGCTAATAGTATCAGATGTCTTTCCACAGGCTTATTTGCCTTCTGTAGATCTCCTTTGGCAAAAGTGGTTTGTGCATTTTCCTCATTTTGTATTGCATTATTTGCTTTTGTTAAGTTTTGAGGTACCATCCTTTGTTTAATGTGTGGCTCGAAAATATTTCCCCCAGACCTGTAGCGTGACTTTTCATCCTCCAAATGGGTCCTTTCATACTTTGGGTGTCAATTCTCTTTGTCTGGCCCCAGATCCTAAAGATTTTCTGTTTTTCCCACATGTAAGACTACAGTGTGTTTATATATATATATATATATATATATATATATATATATATATATATATAT